>JAZBGZ010000004.1:129032-152980 GCA_037414795.1 Stenodera caucasica
CAAATTATCAATTATAGTTATTATATTTTTATCATATGGGGGCCCTAGAGATTGTGTATAATCGATAAATGAACAAACCGATATGAGTTTATTCATACATCCTTATGATAAATGCTAAAGGGTTGTAATATTTCATGATTCACGACCAAAACTTAAGGGTAGTTCTACTTATCGACGCAGTATGATTAATTAATGGGTGGGGCGAGATAGCCCATGACGTGTCCTGGTATTCTGACGTCAACTTCAAGTTCGGCAGTAGTAAAGAAAAAGAAAGAAATAACAAAATACCATCAAATGTACTGACAGAGTGCAATCTACACAACGACATAATACGATATAAGTAAAAATTATTCGTATATCGTACATTCCGTAATTTTTTATGTAAATAATAATGTGATATTCTGTTTATTATAAGTATAATTATCGTACGGACATTTTTTTTTAAATAATTGTTATTTTCGTACAAAATTTATATAAATTTCTTGTATATTTTTCGAGTAAATTTCGCTTGTTGTAATCGAAAAAGAGGTTAAGGTTTGTGTGCGCGTGTATTTGTTGTCAATATGGCTTCATCAAGTGCCGAATTTGCAAAATTGACCTCTGATGAAAGGGAAGAAATTAAAGAAAAATTCATAGCGGTACGTATTATAAACCATAAACAGTTCGATTCAATTTCAATATAATTTACAAGAATATTTTTAAATGCCGGCAATTTGACCATTTTAATTTAAATATCTAGCAACGCCCATTATAACCGAATTTATTGAAATTTCCAGAAAATTTTTGTATCAGATCAGAATTAAGTTACAATATAATGAAGATTTCAGTCCATTTGTTGAAAGTATTGAAAAAGTGAATAAAATGTAAATTTTTACTTTTGTTCTTGAATGAGTGAGTCACTTTGCCAAGTAGGTTTCTGGTATTAATATTATTACTCATCAGTTTTCTCTTTCTATTACGTTACATTGAAATTCCTTTAGAATATTTATTATATAAATAACACGAATCTGGATTTTTAGCACTAGTAAGCATGAAATTGTTCTTACACTACCGGTAAACTACCATTTTAAAGAAAAAATAATTTTCATAGTTACAGAATTTTATATTTCATCGTTCCTTTAGTACATTTGTTCTATAGAAGTATGTCAAGGGAATGTTGTTGAGTTTTCCTTTTTTTTTTTTCATATATTCTTTCTACAACATCGTTTTGGTTGAAATTGTATTTGTTGCAACATTTTTCTTTATAAAAGATTTATTACATCAAGTTTAACCGCAATCAAGTCATTCCCTCAATATAATATCTAAAAATAAAGTTAAATTGTATTCGAATAATTCTTCAACACATATTTTCCTGATAATCGGAAAATGGTGACTATGTGAAAAAAAAACCTAATGTTTCACCATTCACACGGATTATTCTGTGAAAATTTCATTTGATTAATTAATCGACTAGTCTAGTTGTGGTTTAATTAAATAGATAGTTGAAAGATGCCATTAATATAACAATTGAATGTTGGGAGCTATTTAATTATACAAAAACATGTTCACAGGATTTTATAGAATCTTTCTCGAAATGAAGAAAAACAACAATAAATATGGGAAAACTATCATCATAATTAACATATTTATAAAGATATTTTTGTAAATATTTATAACAAATTGAAATGCCCTTGATTATTATTTTTATGAAATTTGCTACGTTTATATTTATTACACTTGATAAAAATTTTATTCCGAATTATTGAGTGTACCAAATTATATTGATAAATTAGTTATAATCTATGTATATGACACAATGGAATTGATTATTTCGAACAACGACAGTTAGATATGTATTATTAACAATAATCGTTTATTTATTGATAAGATAATGTTTCATGTGATGACAATAATTATTGTTTTAATTTTTATAAATTTTATAAACTCCTATTTATATAACTGTATTGTTCTACAGTAAATTAGAATTTTATTTGAACAATTACAGGAAATCTTCCGCTATAATCTAATTTTCTTGTAGAAAACTTCAAATTGGACTGTCTCTGAATAAAAGATAATAATTATTGTTAATTTGAAGCTTATCTCATTTTTATTGAGCCAAGATTTTCGAGCAATTCACTATTAATTACATATATTTTTGATACTATAAAATTTTATTATCTATTAAATTGATTGATCAAGAACTTCAATCGAGATTTTATATATTTTCGGCACTATTTCTCAAATCTACATGATATGAAGTATCTGGATTCATATAAAAATAGAATCTTTAATCCCACTGATAAAAGTATAATTGATGATATTTTATATAGGGTGAAGGTTCGCTAATCATTTAGTTAATTGAAAGTTATCATCATGTATAGTGGGAGCAAATTACGATTTGACGAGACTTTTCGTTTAGAACTTGCAGAGAAATTTCCACTAGTGAGTTTTCGTATAATTTTACATAAATTCTTTGTTTAGTTTAATTTTTTTGATATCAGTCTATCACATCCTTTTTTGACTTTCCTGTTATTATCTAAAATGTGGTTATCTATTGTAGCCGAATGATACTACATTTTATATACTTATAAAATATTTGAATAATTTCGAATTGTTATTTTTATTTGTTTATAGATCGACAAAAACGGTGACGGTCATATTGATTTGAAGGAATTACGCGATGCATTGGACGCTTGCGGCTTTCGAATACCTGGCTTTAAGGCACGTCAAATGGAGGAGGAATTCAAAAATTCGAATCGCTCCAAAATACCAGGAAAAATGACCTATGATGAATTTGAGAAATTATGTAGTGATTTAAAAGCAAATGAGGTAGCGAGCACATTTAAAATGGCTGTTACAAAACGTGAAAATTTACAACATCTTGGCGGTACATCGGAAGCATCAAATGAAGGTACAACACATTCAGTACGTGTTGAAGAACAATTAGCATTTTCTGATTGGATCAATTCAAATTTACGACATGATCCAGATTTACAAAATCTATTACCTATCGATTCGGAAGGTAAAAAATTATACGATAAAGTCAAAGATGGTATATTATTATGTAAAGTTATCAATCATTCATGTCCTGATACAATTGATGAAAGAACAATAAATAAAAAAAATTTAACATTATATACAAAATTGGAAAATTTAACATTAGCATTATCATCAGCACAAGCAATTGGTTGTAATGTTATCAATATTGATGCACATAATTTATCGAAAGGCACACCACATTTAGTATTGGGTCTATTATGGCAAATTATTAGAATTGGTTTATTCAATCAAATAACGTTAGAACATTGTCCTGGTTTAACAACATTATTGTCAGATGATGAAAAAATTGAAGATTTAATGAAATTATCACCAGAAGCTATTTTATTGAGATGGGTCAATTATCATTTAGAACGTGCTGGTGTATCTAGACGTGTAACTAATTTCACTAATGATATTACCGATTCTGAAGTTTATACGCATTTAATCAGACAAATAGCACCAACTGAAGCTGATGTGCATACGAATGCACTTTTGGTAATTTTTTTATTTGTATTTTTCTAATCTAAATAGTTAATAATATTATTCATATTTATAGGAGAAAGATTTACATGAAAGAGCGGAAATTATGCTACAACAAGCCGCTAAATTAAAATGTCGAGCTTTCATAACACCACAAGATGTCGTTAATGGCGTCTATAAACTCAATTTAGCTTTTGTCGCTAATTTGTTCAATAATCATCCAGGATTAGATCAAACAAATGGTGCCTTAGATGGTTACGAAACAGTTGAAGAAACAAGAGAAGAACGAAGTAAACCATCAAACATATATTTATAATAATGATTTTTATGTCAATTTTTTTTTTTTAGCTTACAGAAATTGGATCAATTCAATGGGCGTAACACCATACGTAAACTGGTTATATTCAGATTTAGCTGATGGTTTAGTTGTCTTCCAGTTATATAATATTATAAAACCGGGTATTGTTAATTGGAATCGTGTACATCGTAAATTTAATCCACGTAAAAAATTTATGGAAAAACTTGAAAATTGTAATTATGCTGTTGAATTGGGACGTGAAGTGAAATTTTCATTAGTTGGTATTGCTGGACAAGATATAAATGATGGAAATGTAACATTAACATTAGCATTAATATGGCAATTAATGAGGGCCTATACATTATCAATATTATCACAATTAGCTGAATCTGGTAGTCCAATTGTTGAAAAAGAAATTGTTACATGGGTTAATAATAAATTGAATTCAGCTGATAAAAAGTCTTCCATAAAAAACTTCCAAGATACATCTATTGCTGATGCTAAAGTTGTTATTGATTTAATCGATGCTATTAAACCGGGTGCTGTTAATTATGATTTAGTTAAAAATACTGGCACTGAAGAGGTAATAATTATTGATATTCGTAGAAATTTATTTATAAAAACTAATTTTTTAGGATAATTTGGCTAATGCGAAATATGCAATTTCAATGTCTCGTAAAATTGGTGCAAGAGTTTATGCTTTACCGGAAGATATTGCTGAAATTAAACCGAAAATGGTTATGACTGTATTCGCATGTTTAATGGCATTAGATTATGTACCTAATATGGACAATGCAACACAACAATAATTTTAATTCATATCATTGAAAATATTTATATATTTCAAAAAAAACCTATGTTTATAATTTACGGTTGAATTTACTTATCATTTCAATTATAGTCTGTGATTGTCACGGATTGCAACATTCCAAACCATTTTTTAACTAGTCTGGTTTTAAAATAATAACGATAATGATTGATGGAAAAAAAAGCAAAATTAAGTATTAAATACGAAATTTTACATTATGGTGCAATAATTTTAATTGAACATTCCAAGAGTAAAAATTAATTCATTCCCAATTAATTGATTCCATTTTTATATTAATTCATTTTAAAGACAATTTAAATTGTATTTATTTTAATTTTTCTTTAATTTATTGGCTTGGGGAAATAAAGTGCCATTTATAAATAATATTTAGGATTAGATTTAACACTTATTTAACGTGTAAGCTATACATTTATATATTTGGAGGTTTGTAATTTTTCACGTAAAATAGCAACAAACATGCTTCTACATATTAATAAAAAACATGATAGATTTGTTTTCGTTTTTTATTAATTCATATTTACACCTTATTCCATTAATTATAAAATTATTTATAATAAATAAAAATAAAAATCAACGCACTGGAAAAATACTATATTATAATATCTTGTTTTTGTACAAAAAATTCATTTATACAAATCTTAACAAGTACGATCAAATATTTGAAAGATGGAGGGGAGAAAAGAGATTGAATCACCTCAATTTCAACAAAAATAAATTATCACAGAATTAGTTGTATAGATTTGTTCAATTTTATTATTTTCAAATGTAATTAAATTAATAAATCTATAGAACCGGCTTCTGATGACTTAATTAAAATAATGAGGTTTTATGGTTGCTAACACATTATAAATTATCAACATTATTGTTAGCTTGCAAATATTTCAACGAATTTCTTTGTACTAACAAGCCGAATTGTTTATAACATAAAAGTGGAATACTCAACAAATGTCTAATAAAATAATTTGAATGACTTTTCTGTAATACACATATTTATAATCTAACAATATAATATATAATAATTTTTTCGTTGAATAATATTTACAGATGGATGGATGTTTTAAGGTTGGACCCTTCCATCCGATGACCCTGCCAAATTTATCACTTTGAGAATGACTTTATTATTAAATGAAATAATTATCAACAAAATAGCAAAATTCAACGTAATTCAAATTAATTTATCCCATATCAATTGTTGTGTAATTAAATTGAATAAGGAATTTGCTGAAAATTCAACAGTTGAGATCATACAATACAAGATGATTTGTTATTGGATTTTATAACAGGTCTTGCAACACACAGAAGGCACATAACTTTAAATAATTTTTTAATTTTACAAATGCTATAAAATCCAATGGTATAACAATTTTATATTTCAACATTTATAACATATGTATTTATATATCTATTTAATGAAAGAATAAACACTCGCAACATTCCACTATTTTAATAAAATTCAACAAAAAAATATAATGTAAAAAAGAAATTTGGTAAATTTTGCTGCTACAAGATTAACTTTCTTCTAATAATTATATCAATAGCAATTCAAGAATAAAAAATAGAAAACAAACAAAACAAATTTTTTTAAGTAAACATTTTGAACATTATAAATACTTTAAATGGAGTATTTTCCCGATTATCCTCCTTATTTATATAAATATATAACATTTAAAAAATAAAATTTCTATCACAGAACTAATTATAAACTGACATAAGTACTAGAATCTAGATATTTATTTTTGAATGTTTGTCAATTCACTATCGTCTTGTAAAGATTCAACACTATCAATTGATGAAACACTACTTTTAACATTTACAAATTTATCAGGTACATTTATATCATCATCCTCATCATCATCATTATTATCATTATGTAATTTAACTGGTGTTACTTTGAAACGTGAATTTTTCATTATCTTATCATCAACTTTGGTTATATGAAACCGGCTTTTTGTTTTTGTTGATGTTGTTGTTGTTGTTGTTGTTGTCATTTTTTCATCAACATTAATATCTGGTATTGTATTATAGCGTAATTCACAACTTAATGATACTTTTCTCGATAATAATTTTGATAATTCATCACAATTAGTTTCAATAATTGTTTTATTAACTGTACAAATACCATTGATTTTTTGCACTAATTGAATATAAGTATGAGGATCCTAAATTTCAATTTATAAATTGATTTAATTGATTGATTAATTTAAATAATAAACTTACATTTGTGGAACGATTAATTGCATCGATTTCAATTTTTGATATTTTTGATGATGTCAATGCTTTACATAGTTTTTCTAATCCTGGTACTTGAATTGCTTTATTACCTTTTAAATTAATTTTCTAAAAATTGATTAAATTAGAGAGCTCTATCAATAATCAATTTTATAAAATTAACAAACCTTCAATGATGTATTATTTTCAATAGCAGTTGATAAATAATCCATACCACGACATGTTAATAGTGTACACTGTAAGCCTAATCCTTCTAGGGTTGTTGTTTTTTGTAAACTACCACTTATATTTAATAAAACATCATCGGTTAAATTATTATATCCAATATTGAGTGTATGGAGGTTTTTACATTCACTCTAAAACGATCAAATTATATAAATTTCATTTAGTTAATTAATTGATTAATTACAATAATATTGCTAAGAATCGGACCACTTTTATCGGTAATTTGATTATTGAAAATAACTAAAATCGACAAAACTGGTGTTGGTTGTTTTCTAAGACCTTTGGCAAGTGCTTCTAAACCACGATCACCAATACAATTGTTACTAATATCTAAAACTCTTAATGTTGAATTATTTTGTAATAAACGGCCTAAACAATCGGCTTCTTTTCTATAAAGTCCTGTTGATGGAAGATATAATTCTTGAATTGTTGTATTATTTATCAAATTTTCAACTAGAAAAATAACAAAATTTTAATTCAATTCTTCAACAATTTAGTTGAATTCTCACCTAAATAAAACGAAGGCAATTTCGCTAACACACAAGAATCAAATTTAAGTGTTGTAATTTTTGAATTATCTTTCACAGCATTAAGTAACATTCTCATATAATTTTCATTGATATTTATATTTTTGAATGATACAGATTCTAATACTAATATATTTGAACAAGCATTACAAATAAATTTCCATGCTTGTACATCATTTATATCTGTAGTAATTTCAATTTCACAAACCGACTCGTAATATTCCACCATATTCAAAAATTCACTTATTGATTCTAATGTGAATTTACATTCATTTAATATCAATGTACGAAAGTTTGCTACTTTAAATAGATCTTCTAATGTTTCATTCACTTCAAATGTTATATTCAACTGAGTTAAATTCAATATAGCTGAATAATTCGTATTGTCTTTTATTTCCTAAAAGATTATTTATTTTTGATTAAAAAGTAAAGTGGAATATTTATAATTAAAGAAATGTTACTAACCAATATTATATTTTTGATTAAATCCAATTCTATTGTTTTATGTAATTTACACGATGCCTGATAGATTTGGAGAATTTTTTCGGCAGGTAAATAAGTACCTGAGATTAGAGATAATTATTGAAAATAATAAATAATTATTGCTTATTCAACATAAACATCTAGGAAAAAGAATACATATTTACATAAAGTAGAAAAAATAGACCCTTTGTCTTCGTAATTCAATAAATTAAAATTATTACTAATCAAATATTCGACTGTACTTTATAATATATATAGAAATTGATCAAAAAAACATAATCAAGAGAGCAAAGCAAATTGGCGTTAATAATTCTATACATTTGTATTTTTGGTTGTATAAATGAGTTCAATAAAACTATAAAGTACTTACTAATTACCCATCGTAAATCGTTTTCTGGTTCTCTGTAAGTAACTAAATCAATTTCATTCTTCGGAAATGATACTTTTCTCGGACTTGAACTACTTGTAGATTCTCTACGTAACATTGATGTTAATGTTAGATCATTTTGACAATAATATTGTTCATCAACAAGAAATTTATCATCATCATCATCATCATTATCTGTATTATTATTGTTATTAATTTTTTCACACTGTATAATATTGCTTTGACGTATTGGTTCTAATACAGCTAATAAAAGATCATCATCAACAGATAATTGTTTATCAAGTATACTAATTTGTGGTTTATCTTTTGTAACACAATTTCGTGATTCTATAAATAAATTCATAGATTTAATATAATTTTGATTATAATTAAATGAAAATTCACCATTATTACAAACTGTCGAATCTTCAGAATGTTCACTTTCTTCATCAGCAACAGGACTTTCTGTATAACTTTCAGTACCACAATCAATAAGATAAGGTGTTTCAAAATCATTTACATTTGGCGATAAATCCATCACATTACTGTTTCTGCCCCTATTATCATTTATATAAACATTCAATAATAATAGTAATTAATAACGAAATTGATTAACGAATTATTTACCTACTTTATTTACGATAAAACATTATAAATTTTATTAATATAAATTCAAATAATGTCCTCTTTCGATATTATTGTTTAGTTGTATATTTATTGGATATATATTTGTCCATTTATATTATTCCCAACATAACGATCTAAACAAATAACATTTCAACAAACATGATCATATAATTAACCATAAATAATTAAAAATTTTCATTATTCTATTTTTAATAATTTTCATAATAATTACCATCATTACATTATTAACAATTGAAATTAAAAGAAATAACAACTGCTAGGGAATATTCGAACAACACCAACTATACATCTCTCAATTTTTCTGACTGACAACAACCTTGAGATAGACAAACGCGTGCACTATTAATTTACGATATAAATAATAGATGACGCTACCTGAAAATTAAAATATTTGGCGCTATATTTAAAAAACCCTAAAAAAAAATTGAAGAATCTGTAAAATTAAAGAAAATATGATATTTAAATTGTTTAAAGGCTAAAAATATAATTGAAAAAATAACAAATCAAAAGAACCTGCGCTTAAAAAGAGTGTACACTCTGATCAAAAAATTTTATCATTTTGTACCTTATAATAACGAACAAAAAAAATCTTGTTAGAAAAATTAGCTATACAACTTATAATTCACTTGATAAATGAAAAAAATCAATAATACGAAAAATCTGTTCTGGAAAATGATAAACACACTGACCAAACAAAATTTCAATGTGTAAATCTTACAATAAAAAGTTTTTTAGAAAAATTAATCTATTCAATTCAAAAATTAAATAATCAATGATCGACTGCTAATAATTGATGTGCTCTTCTTGATTGAAATCTGTAATTTTACAAATAACACATATATAGTTATTGAAATGAAACATTTTGTATACAACCAATTTTTCTCATGTTTAAATTCAATTATTTAACGTTTTAGGAAAGATAAAATCTATTATCACTCAATAAATTGCTCTGCTCTCTGATATTACAACCAATTTACGATTTCATTCATAATTATGGAAAAATGATTCGGAAAGATATTAGAAATTCGTCTGTTTTAAAGGAGAATATCCATGTCTGACAACATTGCAAAAAACGTATTACAATAAATTTTGTACAAATTTTTCTGTAGAGTTCAAAACTCATACAAATAATTTCGCTTTCGATATTGGTTTATTCAATAATAAACTCTAAATTATTTCAATAATACAATTACTTCATTTGAGATTTGTTAAGAGGTTAGCTGCATTTTGAGTCTCCCACAATATCTATACAAATGCTGCCAACTTAACAGCAGGGAGTTGTTAATTGATCATTAAATAAATAGTGGTGTTTTTTGACATACATGGTTTTATATCATAGCTTGCTATTGGCTTGCTATGGCTAAATATTTTTAGAATAAAAAAATTGAGGAGTGTGTGTATTTTAAAAATTCAGTTTTATTATAAATTATAAACTAAAAGTTAATCTATTTAAATAATAAGTTTAAAGTCGGTCATTGAAGACTGACAACAAAAGACTTTTCTATATTTGTAAAATATAAAAAAAATGAGCAAAACAATTTGCCGAAACGAAGACAACATTGATGACATCAGTATGACCGCTCAAGAATTACATATATTATCTGACCTTGATAGGTAAATAATAAATAAATAATCGAATTTATCAAATAAAAATATGAATTTTTGTTTATTTATAATAGCCGCCAATATGGATATTTGTTATTACATTCACCTGAGAATGCAAAAAAACGAGAATTAATTGTCAAAGTAAATAATCGATTTAATTTTATTTAACTAATAATTAGCATTAATTTATTAAAGGCTGTTAAATATCTTCAACTTATGGTTGTACAAGCTAGACGACAACAGAAAGTGAAAGATGAAAATGAACCAAATAATCAACAAAGTGCTAAAAAAATTTGTATTGATCCCAAAACATGGGTTAAATTGGGACATTTTCATTTATTATTAGAAGAATATAAAAAAGGTATGGTGTATTTTCACCCCATTCTCAATATTATCGATTATTTGTCATTGAAATGATAAAACAAAACCAATTTGCTTTTCAGCTCTTTCAGCTTATCAAATGTTCTATAAAGTTCAAGCAGAGAACCATTGGATGGATCCAACATTTTTATATGGACTTGGACTTGTTTATTTCCACTTTAATGCTTTCCAATGGTGAGTGTTATCAATATTGTTACCCTAAAAAATATAAAATTCAGTCAGTTCTAATTAGAATTAATAATGAAATTAAAATATGAGCTGTCAAAAAATTGGCAATTGCAACAAAAATATCTGACATCTAACGGGGAAATTTCGTACCACATATAGTAGACATCTATGATTTTCATATTGCCATCTAGCGTCAATGCGGAGAAATGAAATTCAATTAGCAATGTTGCCAAGTCTCGATTTTCCCCGAATATATATCTAAAAAATTTCAATATTGGGGGATAATAACAATTGGAAGAATAATAATATTGATTCTCATTAATCGGAACCAATTATTAATAGGATCTTTCCATTTTATTAGTAGGTAATTAAACATAATGGGTGATTGATAAATATATGTCAGTCCAAGACATGTGTATGCTGTTTCTACTGTAACATTATCATTATAAGATCTAGGAATAAATAATCAGTTTTTTTCTTATTATTTTCTAATAGGAAACTCCCACCATTTATTTATTGACTTGTTTCGTTGATTTATACATTTAAGTTATATAATATCAAGAAAATAATTATACCGGGTGTTGTAAGGCCCCCACATGGGGGGTGCCACTGTTGAGAGAGTTGAGAGGCCCAGACCTCAAAGGGGCCCACTAGCCAACGTTGCAATTAATATTATGGAAATTTTTAGTGCAAAAACAAAAACATTCAAAAACTAACGGTAATTGTTTATAGTTGTTTTTGATTTTGGGAAAATCTAATTTGTTGCGCTACAATTTTCCAGTATAATTTTCTCAAAACACTGAATACATTATATTAACATGAATCATATATAAAGATTTGATAACATATTTGATAATAATGAAGCCGATCTTCTTACATGAATCACAGATTCGATAACAAATGAATGTGACAATAATTTTGCAATGTTTTTTTGTATAACTGTACATACCTATAGCGATTTGTCTTTTTTTTTCGAATAATCAAGAATGCATCATCAATATTCTGTCAAAATAGACAAAAAGTGTTGATTTCGGCACAGTATTATGAGGTCATAAAATACTTAGCATCCCAGAAAAAGCGTCCCCTTTTCTCTAATTTGATCGGATAACAGCTCTGATAATTATTATTGACAAGTCGTTCGATTTGGTGCTTTTTTGAACAGTTGATCAATCGATAGATAGTAAATTAAATAAAAAATCTTACCCCCATAACAATTTTTGTAGCACTTCAGCACTAACAACACAGACAACTGTGCGGCTTAACAATCAAAAGACTAATGACTCAATTCAATTGAAGAACAACGTAAAATTAAGGTGTATTAAGTAACTGACATGCGTAATTAAAATATTGTCAAAAAAATCAAAACAAAAAACTCAAATTATCATTAAAAATGATTTAAGGTTAAGTTTAACTGAAAAAATGATTAATTTGATTCCGATATTTTCAATTTTCTTTGTGTATACAGGGAAATTTGTTACAAAAATGCACTACTTTTCTTTGCGTAGACATTTGATACATTTCTGTCAATCAGAATTTTCGAGTATCCGCAATTCTAACACCAATATTAGCGTTTATTGAAGAAAATTGACCATTTATTCTAGTCAAAAATAGAAAATCATAGATTTTATTAAAAGAAGGGTGTATATCTTGAATTAGTAAAGAAAAATTTACGATAATTTGTTGATATTATTGAAAAAAATTAGTCTTTAATTGTTGTATCTGTGCAAATGTGTTGTTTTGAAATTGATCAGTGATCTTCAGTTTTTATGTGTTATGGTAAAATTATCGTTTCAACCCCTAATTTCATCACAAGATTAAATATTTAATTCAGTATTAATCGCTTCAGTATTTTGTTATAATCAAAATAAGTGCAATTCTGAACTTACGTTCATAATAACGCATCTCACATTTAAATTAATTATGCTAAATAAAGTGCGATTATCACCCTTATTTTCGCGTCATTACGTACTTTACGATCAGCGTAACATAAGATAGCTAAATCATAAATTTCACGGATAGTGTTATTTTTGATATATCTAAATGATATCTGTATTGGTGTGATTAATAAATTGTGAATTTTAAAATTAATTTTATCAGATTTCAAGTCGATCATTAAGGTGGGTGCAGATTAAATACAGTGCGTTGCTATTCTTTGACATGTGAATAGGATCTTACAGCGACGATATTTAACGGAATCAGTCGCATTCACATCTGTAAATACCTTTAAATTAAACTTTACACAATAATTAATGTAAATGATATAATAATTAATGCATTAAATTTAAAACACAACCATTTGCTCAATTTATTTGAAGTTTATATTTACGGTTTGTCGATAATTAAATTTCCATTAAAAATCTATTTATGGTGTTTTAGTTCCAAAAAATAAGCATTATTTATCGAAATAAAACAATACAACTTTATAAGATCACTTAATTTTTTGCAATTTGTTAAATTAAAATCAATTATTCATAAATTTCTATGCATTTGAATATTTTGATAAACAAGTCTCATTTTGGAGATCTATCCTTGATAACTAAAGTCAGATTCAAACGTAGAGAACATCCGCAGAACGTACGGTAACGTTATTGATAATGTGACATTCTGTTATATAAATGTCCTAATACATGGAACAAGATACTATAAGTATTTATTTAGTAGTAGTATTGTTGAAAACAAGATTCAAATAATTTAAAGATTATAAATCAATAAATTTATGTAGTAAAATTTCAATATTATGTATAGTACGTTCAATTGTTTTATAAAACGTATACTTATTGGTTTAGTTTAACTGTTGACTGACGGATTATAGCAGCTGAGCGGCTACCGTCATCGTCCTCTCGTATCATAATCGTAGTTTTCAAAACAATTGCGTAATATTTGTGCAAGTGCAGTTGAACAAAGGACATTGGCTATGTATTTGTTGTATCTATATATATATACACATATACATATAATTATATAGACATGTGTATGTGTGTTTTGTGTGAAAGAGAAAAAGAGCGAGAGAGAGAGAAATCATACTTTATACATATAAAACTCAATATACATCAATTGTCTTTCTCTCTTACTCTTATTATTATTATTATATCTTGCTTTGTCTATACTACCGTCTATGGTAGTAACCATTCGGTTATTTTATACCGAATTTAACCGATCAACATTCGTTATTTAGTGTTATGCTACTATGACTCCTAGGTCCAACGTTGTTAGGAATAAATGATATGGATGGTCCCCTCAATAACCACCACTTCCTCGGTCCGTCCCTGAATAGGCCGTATGTTTTTGGGGTAATTCTGTTTTAGTAGGCTCGAAGGTTTGTCGGGTAAGGGTGTTGTGTGCGGATTGAGTGTGCGTGGTATATTTTTTTGTTGTTTTAGTTTATTCTTTATCATTTTACCCAAAAAAGTGTTCATTATATTTAACAAAATAATTTAAACGAAAAGAATTTTGTAAATATATATATATATAAATATATCTAATGATAATAATCTAATCGATATTTATTTTATATTTTCGTAATAATAATAATTAATTGTAAAACGTGTGTGTTCATACCTATAATAATAAAAATATTACTTTAAAACAACCGCCAAGTGTTCGTTCTTTGTTTATAAATATATAAATTGATGAATCAATCATAAGGATTTCATTTTTCAATCAATTCAATAGTGAGTATTTATATTTATTTGATATTTATATGATATTTTGGAGCTTATTGATAATCTTTCGGTACAGTCCGGATGTTTGGATAGTGAAAACATCCGCCATGTTGCTTATGTGACATACCTCACGTCATTCCTAACGTTATGCTTCCGCAATATAGTGACGTCATATTATTAAATACCTACATTGATAGGACAAGCTCTCCCAATGACTGTTTTATTATTTTGTTGAATGCCGTTATAAAACTATATTTTATATCTTGTTTTTATTAATAAAATTTTACTTAATTCTATGAAACATCAATTGTTCTCTATTTTCATTTTATTTTCGTATTAGATAATATGATCTTATACATATGTATGTATTGTATGTATCTTTTAAACCCTTCTATTCAACCCTTGATAAAAAAAAAAGTTTATTTACATAATATTTGAGGGTGAGATGCGCCAACGGATTCAAAGGGGCGGTTGGCCTACGTGAGATTTTGTGCGTAGAATGCAACCTACTATACAATATAAATATTATTATCATCTAGATACCTATGTATCTTTATTTTTATTAAGGGATAAACTTAGTGAATTTGTAACATTAAGGAAATTTTTTTTTAAAGTCGGGGTGAATAACCCATTTTTAATTAATCATCAAGTTGAATTAAACTGCTCAATCCAAATCAATACTTATAATTGACTATTTATTTATTCTTTTTTTTTTTATTAGTAATACAGTTGTAAAATTCAATTAATTCACAAGAAAAGAAAAACAATTGGATATTTGTAAATAATATAAACAATATTGATGAGAAAATAGATTATGAAAAATATTTATTATTTATAAAACAATATTGTGCGAAAATTTTTAAATTTTCCAAAATAAAATCGCTCATTTCCGGACATTTATTTATGCTTACACTTGCTAGATTATCAAACAGATTAATCAGCATGATAATAAAATACTCTTAGTTGACTTCCGAGGAATTATTTAGTATTACTAGTTGCGTGTTGTCATTCTTACAGATGGTAATAATAATATTAATAATAATAATATTATTATTATTCTACATATGTGCATCTATGTAGGTATATTCAAGAATTTTAACATAGATTATCTAAAAATTTCGATAAAACCTTTTTTCAAGGATAGTAGTAAATAAAAATTATAGTGAATTATAATTTCGTAAAATAGCAGGTATCTTTTGATTTTTCGTAAATTACAGGTGTCTTTCAAAAATTAACGTAGGCAATCTTTATTTTTTTTTTTTTTCAAAAACATCACAAAATTATTGAGGAATTTCTTTTATACAAACAAATACCATATTGAAATCAAATTAATTATAATCCTAATTAATAGATTTATTTTTCAAATGAATATTTTTTTGTAGACAGCAATCAGACGTTAGAATGAAATTTATCCGTTATCTTTTCCTCTAAGAACTTCTTGTCATTAATTGACCTACTTTGCAATATCCCTGTGTATTCAGCTGGATTAAAAATGGGTTATTTCTCATTATTATTATTATTATTATTATTATTTGATCGTTATTATTATTTTTTTTTACAGTTGTTGAAAATTGTATTTTGGTAGAAATTGTGGCAGGTCGGGAAGTACTTGTTTTGCATATATTGTTTTTTTTTTATTGTTGTGTTTCTTTTTCGTGGCGTTTCTCTTTTTTTTTTTTTGTTCTGTTGTTGTTGTTATTTTTTTGTCGTCTTTTCCTTGGGTCGCGACCAAGTGGAAGAGCCTCCAGAACACTGCACTAACTTGTCTATAACCTTGATCTGAACGTCAATGACCGACGGGGTTCTCTACCTGTCCAAACGCAACCGTCCAACCATACACATACACATATGTTGCGCTATACAAACACAGGTATACCTATATAGGTATATATCGTATATAGGTATATATATATATAATACGTATATAGATGATTGTACAAACGAAAAGGTCTTTGTTAGAAAAGACATCTTTGGCAAGTCGGTGGAGGACATCACCTGCGCAGCTGGTATCTACCAGCTGGCTTAAGTCCATCTGTTTCCGCACATGGAGCACCCACCTTCTTGAATAGAGAGGATCATAAGAAAAATCCATGAAAACATTTTGGGAAAATTATACACAATAATATTGACTAACACTACAATTAATATGAAAGTATTTCTATCTGTCCATTTTGAAGAAAGTCCAATATTATACATTGTATTTTTAGACGACTAGACAGATTTTATTTATGTCAACATACAAATATAATACACAATTTTTTTTCCTTCTATTTCTAGTTGTAAATTGTGGTGTCGTTAACTTATCGAACTTGGACACAAAAAATTTTGTTATAAAATGACATTTATTGGTGATTGTAAATAAAGTTGTAAAATCTCTAAAATAGTCAGGTAGATTTAGTCCCGTCTATAAATCATGATTTATTTAGCTAAATTTTGAAGAAATAACAACAATACCTGATCTCATACTTGCAACATCTGTTACAATAGAAGTTTTTACAACACATTACATAATGTTCAATTTTCAGAAAGATTTTTTACGCTTTATATACCCAAAGTGAAATATTTATAAATATTTAGAAAATGATAGAAGAAATTTAAATGAAATCTAACAATTCGAAAATTTGTTGCATTTATATTTTATGAAATTCAAGTTAAAATTAAATATAGCATCTATTTTGAGAACAGCACAGTCTTAAAATGATTTTCACTAGTTGAAAATTCCATTTATCAAATAATTTGTTTGTTTTTTTCAACAACGTGGGTGAAATTTTAAATTTAGTTTCAATAAAAATATCTAAGCTTGATTGATTATTCTAATATAGACTGTCCTATTTAGAGTTATTTAAAAATTACGTGGCTTATTTGAATATTTAACCCAACTTTAATAATGGAATAAGTATAGAAATCCTGTTGGAATTTATTTTTTTTCCAATTTTAAAACACAACCTTCGATTTGTGTTATCGATTTGTAAGTATTGATTAATTGTTGAAAATATGTTACGATAATTGATTGAAATAATGAAACAATGAGTTGATAATAATTATTAAATAGTTAATTGAAAACGTTTATTAATGCATTATTAAAATTTGATAATAATTAATTTTATTCAAATTTATCCATTAACACCTCTATAAATATACAAGATACAATTTATAGATATTCAAAATTGTTGAAAGGGTTGGTGTTATTTTAAATAATGCACATGCACGTGTGCATGACTCGTAAAAAAACTATAACACACGTGTATTTTCCCTATTTATAATCTTGACCTTTTATCAAACCTTATTTGTTAAAGTATAATTTCAATTTTCATTAAATTCCTCTATACACGTGTAATTTTTTCCTGTTTATATTCAGAAAAATAATTATAAATGTAATTTATGACTTAATAGCTATTGATAATGTTGTAATTCTTAATAGTCTATGGTTCATCTTATCATTATTGTCACATATCAATACTGAGAAATTTAATTTAATTTTAATTAAATTATATATTCCCACTTATACATACTTATGAAGATTAGCCTAGATAAGAAACATTACGTAAAATTATCTTTGCCCTCTTTCTATGATCTATTGATAGACCTATGTTAAAAAAAATTCTTATCAATTATTTTTATCTTATTGTATTTTTTTATTATTATTATTATATAAATTGTTTTGTTTCATATGATAACAGGGCAGTGAAAGCATTTCAACAACTTCTTTATGTATCACCAAGTTTTCAAAGAGCAAATGAAGTACATTTACGACTTGGTTTGATGTTTAAAGCAACACAAGAATATGAATCGGCATTAAAACATTTACAATTAGCTTTATTTGATAATAGTCCATGTACAACATCAAAAAATACAAGTAAGTAAATGGCCTTGATTGATAAATATTAACGAATTTCAATTTCACTATTGTTGGAGGGAAAAAAAAAACAATCAGGCAATTGTGACAAGGTTAAATCTAACACAATATTTTCGCGATTGTCTTAGGTCAGTTCTGCAATTGATTATGTAATTTACTAGACTCGTTTGTTGTAAATCAAAGAATCAAAATAATGTTTTTGAATTGAAATTAGAAAGTGTTCATATTTTTCTTATTATTTATTTGAACTAGATTTTATTCAATATTAATATTATCATTATTATTGAGGAAAATTTCAAAATGAATCATTTAAAATGAATATGATGACTCAATAGTAAATTTGCTTGTCAAAAATTTAAATTGTACCTAAGTAATTTCGTGAAAATTTCTGATTCAGTAGAGAAATGACTCAGTTTTTTTTTTCCACAATAAAATCAGAATTAATTCATCATTTATTATAGCTTTATTAATTGTTGAATATTGTTGGTGATTTTTGTAAATTTGTTTTAGTTAAATTTCATATTGCTCATTTATTCGAAGTACAAGGTAAAGTTAAAGGAGCTAAAGATAGATATGAACTTCTTCTTCGTGATAAAACAATCAATCAATCATTACGTGCTGATATTTTTCGACAATTAGGTAATCAATAATATATGACTAAGTGAATGATATCTATAATTATTTATTTATTTATTTATTTATTTTATTAGGATGGATGTATCATTGTCATGATACACTTGGTGATAAAAGTCAACGTATCCCTTTAGCTATACATTGTTTACAAAAAGCCCATGAGGCTGATCAATTCTCAGGTCAAACTCTCTATCTATTAGGTAGATGTTATGCTAGTATAGGAAAAGTACATGATGCCTTTATTGCCTATCGTAATTCTGTTGAAAAATCGGAAGGCAATGCTGATACGTGGTGCTCCATAGGGTAAGTTATCATATTATTATAAAATATTTGTTTGTTTTCATTATGATAATTGATTGACCTAGTTTATAATGACCGCATTCGATAATAAAACATGAAATTATTTTATTTCGTTATGCATTCATTTATTTATGTATCAATATAAATATATATTTTAATTGTTTTATTATTTTTCAGTAATTAATTAATCGATTAATTAATTTCAGAGTATTATATCAACAACAAAGTCAACCTATGGATGCCCTCCAAGCATACATATGTGCAGTACAATTAGATAAATGTCATTCAGCTGCTTGGGCTAATTTAGGAATCTTATACGAAAGTTGTGGTCAAGCACGAGATGCCTACGCATGTTACTTAAATTCAAATAGAGGTATATCAAATCGACATATTTGTGACGATTCATTTATACCAACGAAATTACCACGTTTTAATAATTATACAACAGTGGGAATGAACCCACATTTATCACAAAGAATTAATTTTCTTCAATCGCATTTATCAAACGCTCCAATGCCAAGTGTTACCAGCCAGTAAGTATTTATTTATATATTTGTGTTTTATTTAGTAGAAATTTTAATTTGTTTTATATTTTCTATTTATTTATTTTTTGTTATTTCTAAATTTTAGAAGAAGGCAATTGCTTTCAATTGAGGAAGCTTGGAATCTTCCAATATCGGCTGAAATGTCATCTAGACAACAACAAAATAATTCACAACAAACTAAATCGAATTCACAAAATTGTCAAAAAACATTTTCACAAACACCACAAGGACCACCACCACCTTATCCATCGCCTGGTAATGGTCAAAAAACATTTAAAACTGAAACAGTTGAACCAAAAACAACAATAACAACAACAGCAACACCAACAACAACAACAAGTACTACAACAACTACAACAACAACAGCAACAACAACAATATCAACTACAACAGTAACAACAACACCTACTACAGTAACAACAACAACAATTCAACCATCATTCAATTTATCACCTCAACAAATACAATTATTGAATTATTTTCAACAAAATGCTCATAACTTAACACCAACCCAACAGGTTTGCTTATTATTACCATTATTATTATTATTGTTATAAGTAATGTTTGTTTTTTTATTTTATTTTAGACTTTGATGCAACAATTACAGCATCAATATCGTTTGATGCAACACCAACAATTACGTTTAAGACAATCGTCAACAGTTACCCCAATAACAACACGTCCAACACCTCCACATAATACCAATAATAATGACAGTAATAGTAACAACAGTAGTAATAATAATAATAATAATAATAATAGTAGTAGTGGCCAATCACCACAAAATAATAATAACAATAATATAACAACATCACCATTGAATTCAAATAATAAGAATCATTCACCCTCTGCAAATGATGATAAACTAGTCCAACCAACACCAAATATTATTCCAAATTGTGCACGTGATATAACAATGCCTATATCTGGTCAACAAACATCTGATATTGATGTTAGTGAAGAAGAATTAAAAGATTTATTATCACAGAAAGATTTAGCAGCAACATTAGCTGAAAATTTACTTAAACATTTCGGATCTGATGATATCGATATTAAGGAAGAGCCTACTAATAATGGTATATTTATTTATCATATATTTATTATATAAATTATCATAAATTGTATGTTTCTAGATAATATTTTATCGTCAGGACCATTTTCACCGTCGAATATAAATTCAACTAAAGACGATTCAGATAATAATAAAATTAAATTAACAACTCAGGATAGTATATTAACAATAAAATCAGAACCACCATGGGAGATTGATTCGAATCATACATTAGATAAACGTCCAGAAATTGAATATAATGTTGATATGGATGCTAAAACAATTTTAAGACTTTGCAAGTAAATTATATTTTTAAATAATAGTTGACTATTTATTATATTTATAATTATAATTATTCTTATTGTTATTATTATTTTTAGAGGAGAAGGTATTAAAGGTGAAATAAGTAATTCATTAATATCAGATCGTGCACCACCACCATCACCTCCAGATCCACCAGCTGTTAAATTAACACATGCTCAATTATTACCATCAACGCCATCTGTATATTTAGATAATAAAAAACATGCATTCAGTCCACAATTACAAGAATTTTGTTTGAAACATCCAATAGCTGTTGTACGTGCAATTGCATCTGTATTGAAATTAGATTTAGGTTTATTTTCAACAAAAACATTAGTTGAAGCAAATCCAGATCATAGTGTTGAAGTACGTACACAAATACAACAACCATCTGATGAAAATTGGGATCCACAATCTGGTAAAAAAGTATGGGCATGTATATCACATCGTTCACATACAACAATTGCTAGATATGCACAATATCAGGCAGCTAGTTTTAAAGAAAGTTTAAAAGAGGAACGTGATAAATCAATTAGTGGTTTATCAGATTCAGATTCAAAAGATTCAACTAGTTTTCCAAAAAGACGAAAATTAACAAATATAACACCATTATCAAATTCTAAAGGATATAATCAACCGAAAATGTTGAAGTAAATCAATTTATACTATCAATTATGAACTATAATTTAATATTATTATTTATATTTTATCATAGATTTGGTACAAATGTTGATTTGTCGGATGAGAAAAAATGGAAACCACAGTTACAAGAATTGATGAAATTACCCGCTTTTGCTCGTGTTGTATCAGCTGGTAATATGTTATCACATGTTGGACATGTTATTCTAGGGATGAATACTGTTCAGTTATATATGAAAGTGAGTTTTCAATTAATCAAAACAAATCATTTACTATAATTATTATTATTATCATAGGTACCGGGTAGTAGAACGCCGGGACATCAAGAAAACAATAATTTTTGTTCGATTAATATAAATATTGGTCCTGGTGATTGTGAATGGTTTGCTGTACCGGACGCTTATTGGGGTGCAATATGCGCATTATGCGACAAAAATCAAATAAATTATTTACATGGTTCTTGGTGGCCAGTGTTAGATGATTTATACAAAGCAAATATACCAGTATATCGTTTTTATCAAAAACCAGGTGATTTAGTATGGGTGAATGCTGGATGTGTACATTGGGTACAAGCTGTCGGATGGTGTAATAATATCGCATGGAATGTTGGACCATTAACAGCACGTCAATATCAATTAGCTATTGAACGTTATGAATGGAATAAATTGCAAAGTTTCAAAAGTATTGTACCAATGTTACATTTATCGTGGAATTTAGCCAGAAATATTAAAGTATCAGATCCAAAATTATTTCATTTAATTAAGTAAGTTCGATTAATAGTCATCTATATTATTATTAATAATAATATTTTAACACAAAAGATTTTATTACAGAAATTGTTTAATGCGAACATTGAGACAGTGTTCAATGATATTAGAATTTGTAAGACATAAAGGTGTTGAAGTTAAATTTCATGGTAGAGGTAAAAATGAAGCGTCCCATTATTGTGGACAATGTGAAGTACGTATCTATATATTTAATTATTTCATATGTATATGTATAATATTGAATTACAGATTGAAGTGTTCAATATATTGTTTATAAGGGAACAAGAGAAACGTCATGTTGTCCACTGTTTAGATTGTGCACGTAAACAGTCACCAAATTTAGAAGGATTTGTATGTTTAGAAGAGTACAAAATGGAAGAGTTAACCGATGTTTATGATAATTTTAATCTATATCCGACTGTGAATACTACTGCTGAGCAATATCGTCTCTTGTAGTAGATAAATTAATAATTAAATACATAGATAGATAGATAGTTAGAATAGGTAAAAGAATTTTGTTTTTTTGTTTGTTTTTTTTTTTTTTTTTAATGTATTATTTGATAGGTAAATGATCGTGATTCAAATTTAATCTACCACTGCCACTTGTAACAGATGTACAATTTAAATTAAAAAAAAAAAGAAAAAATTAAATTTTCATAATTGATTGTAAAATTCGAGTGATATGCTGTAAAATATAGTTATAAGAAATGTAAATACGGAAATTCGTAAATTTCGTCAAATTTAATTTGTTTTCCACTTCCTTACAATGATCTCATATGTTAATTTGTAAATGTTTAAAAATAACATTTATAAAAAGTAAATAACAATTTAACTGTAAATAAAAAAAATTATATTTGTATATTTATTATAGGTGATAAGGAGTAGTATAGTAGTTATTTATCATTTGGTGTTCGTTTATTATTGCTATTATTAT
>JAZBGZ010000004.1:153083-202586 GCA_037414795.1 Stenodera caucasica
ATTATTATTAATATTATTATTGTCATTATCATTTTTTATTATCATTGTTGAAATTGTCACTGCCAAAATGTTTCTAGTTTTTCTTTTTTTTGATCTGTAGAAAAATTAATTAAGTTTAAACATAAATTAATGTAATTTGAAATGTTTGTTTTTTGAAATTGTTTTTTTAAGAAAGAAAAAGCGACGAAAAATAAATTCGATTATTACACGTCATAATATTCACTGCCATTTTGTGATACACAAACTTTATCCAAATACTACATTGTATATTCATAATTAAATATAGAGCCTGGGTTCGTACAGTGCCTTCTTCAATACAACTATCTAAAAATTATATTTGAACTTGAATAAAATGAAGAATAATAATAATTGAAAAAAAAGGGAATATTTTTTGCATTCATGACCAAAATACATTGAAATAAAACTGAGAGAGAAAACAGTTAATATTGTAATCTCTGCTAAATTTTGTATATAGATAGAAAAAGTATTAATAATTCAGGAAACTCTAGCTCAATTTTTTATGTGAAACACCTAGGTTTTTACAATCATCAATGTTTTCCGTAATTTTTTTGTTTTTTTTTTCTTTGATAAAGTCTGATTTCGTTTGTGTATTATAGATAGAAATACTAATAGATGATAGTATATGAATATGTATTTATGTTCAAATTAATAAAAAGGTTATATTTGAACGTTTTAATGACTGTTGATTTGCTCTTTTGTTGTGAACTATTTTCTAAATGAAGCAATCAATCTGATCTCTGTTTAGTTAGACATTTTGTTCATTGTCTATTTGAGATAATGATCAGCTTTGTTCCTGATTAACTACCCTGTATGCTGTGTACACACATAGATTTTGGTTGATAATATAATGTAATGCTGAAATATATTCCTCTTTTCAATTTATTACTAAAACACACATCAATGTTTGATTGATAGGAATCCCTTTTTTAAGGATTATCGTCTATTCAGTTTTTGAATTATTCACCGAATTGATGAGCGCCCTCTAAATGCTGAATTGAAATTAAAATTGACAGTTGCAGGTGTGAATTAGACAAGTCATTGTTGACATATCTGAAATTCAAATTAAAAATTGACACACTTAGAAATGAATATTTTATTGAAAACAATCATATTAGATTGATTTTTTTTGGTTTGTAATTTATTGTAATCAATGGAAATCACTACCAATCAATTTCTTAGTTCATAAGAATGAACAGCAGAGGACGCTATTGAGAATTATTGACTTTGGATAAATTTGAATCAAAATAGCTAAATTATTGAATTTGTATATTGCGAATGTCTCTGCAAACACCAATTATTCGAATATTATAATACGAAATCGCCATTTTTACTAAAATTTTGATTTTTGTTCATTAGTTATCAAACAATAGTTGAAATTTCCCATCAAATTTTGCTTTGAAGAATTTGTCGTAATTATCTAAAATTCCAAAGAGAGATTTTCTCTCTATATTCAGTTCTCCAAATCATCCAATAAATCATATTCGTCCTGTTACTTCCATATATAGAGAAATTTTTATCTGAAAAATAATAAATTATAACAATCATTCTAATATTTGTTCTATTTTGTTATCTAACCAGACGTCAACAATAGCGCCCCCTGCTGAATAGTTATATGAACTAAGAAATTGGTTGGTAGCGATTTCCCTAGGAAATTACCAAGCGAAAATCTAGCTACAGATAGCTATAATTGCATATCGCGCCCTCTATATGTCAAAGGCGGAATGACACTTTGAATACTTAGCATGAATTAAAATTGAATTTACAGTTATAAATCGTACTAATGCCCTTTAGAAATATTCTCCTTGATTATCAAAAATAATAATAGATCCTTTTATGTGATGTAGACTTCTATTGAAAAAATAAACAGAATATTGAGGCTTATAAATCTATTAAAATTATTTCTTTAGTTCATTACCGACTCCCTTAATCTTCTGAAAGATTATGTTAAAATAATTTAGTGATGAATATATAATGATATACTAAAATATGAAAGAGCATCTTTATAATCTCCTTGTATATTCTATTTTGAAGATGTGGGTGTGATAATTCTTCTCAAATGCATATATTTCAAAACAAATAAATGAAACGGTTTCAATGGAATCCAAAGAAAATTATTTGTAATTCCCATCCATCATTCTATTAGTACTGGTTAAAGTCATGTCGTTCCAAGACAAAAGTACATTCAATTTAGAGAATAATAATACAATGATTTATAATATAATTTAGCTTTGGAATGACGTTTAATTTAAATTTTCCATTTCTTTGGACCCACTGAATTTTGGATCATTTTTGGCAATTGTCAACTTCATTTAATTTGACTAATAGAATTGTTGATAATTTCGCGTATGAATAATGCTATTAATTCTATGAAACAAGTCAATGTATTATATTGCCCTTTTCAGAATCCCATCAACCTTCCTTTATTATTATGAGTCATAATGATATACGCACTATACGTATAAATAATAAATATTAAGAATTTTACTTGTATACAGAAAAAAAAAACCACCTAATTCCGGGTGTTAATTAGATTTCTAATTTGATAAATCCGGCACCGTTAAAAATGAGAAACAAATTATACGTATGCCTAAAGGCAAATATAACAATAACCAATACGTACTTATATATGGATTAAATATTAAATTTTTTGGAAAAACCCATTTGAACGAATAATTATAGAAACTGATTTATAGTTCAAATTTTTGTATCTAAAAAAAATTTTAGAAAAGAAGCTTACGGAACTCGAACTGATAAGTAGTACATATTTAAATTATTATGGTAGCGTGCACACGACCTCCAACATTGTTTATATTGCCGAATTATTGACCGGTACGCGTTAATTTCGACAAATTAAATTCAGGATTTAGTCGATCATCCTGTTATTCATTCAATTATAATAGTAATTTGCGATCTGATCGAATCCAAATAAGAATTAATTTTGAAATAAATTTATTTATATTTAGGTCGATTAGGCAATAGATTTCTACTATCCTTGAATTTTTCTGTTATACTTATCGTATTACTTATTTTGATGGATTTAAATTAATTTTGATGAAACTAAAAATATTCAAATCCGATATTGAAATCTTCTTAGACTTAACGACGACAAAGCATCAAAATTCGATGTCGGAAAAAATTTCTACCGATATTTTTATATTACAAATGTAATTATAAATATGGGATTTCCCGTTTTGAAGCCTGTCCTGGAACAACTAGGATAAATCAGCACTATTATTGATATGTTAATTATCGATTGTGAATTGCGATCACGGATCTATAAATGGTGGAACTTTAAAACAATTACTTCTTCAATTCTCGAATACTTTCACTTCCTCTGTTGATTGCGGAATTAAAAATTTTCAATTATCCTTAGAAACTTTCAAAATATTCGACAAAAAATAATGAAAAACCGGTTTCCACTAGATCATCCATTATTTACACACTAGTAGCAGAATTTTTCTCAATTAAATGATATCATAATTAGCAGGATATAGTATCTATCGAGTGTCTCACCGAAAACGGCGTTGTAATTTTCGATAGAATCATCTATAAATTACGATAAATGAGTCAGTTTACTTTTTCTACCTAAAATTACAGCTATTATTACATCAATGATGATAAATTTTTATCGAAATTAAACAATATTTAACTCATATT
Source organism: Stenodera caucasica (assembly GCA_037414795.1). NCBI lineage: Eukaryota > Metazoa > Arthropoda > Insecta > Coleoptera > Meloidae > Stenodera > Stenodera caucasica. The sequence continues at coordinate 156,762 of JAZBGZ010000004.1, forward strand.
AAATATTATGAATTAAAATACGATTAACGACATGCAAGACAAACGGATTTTCCAGAATAATTACACAAAAATAATAATAATATTAATAATATTGGTAAATAACAATAACCGAGAAAACGGAATTGTTGTGAAGATAGAAATCTGAAGTGGGAAAAAAATTGATGGTGGAAAATTAGAGCATTTAATCCGTATATATACATGTATTCATCTTTAAAAATAAATATTACTTCACTATACCTGGATATTAAAGATAAAATTCAATTAGAAACTATCTATTTTGTGGTTACCTTTCAACATTTAATCAATAAATCGCTAGGTCACATTTATTAGGTCACTAACTTTACTAGAATTGTTGAAATAAAACGATATTTTCTGAGAAATCAACGATTGATCAATTCCACGTATGATAATGATTTCTTTATAATTATACGGATTTCCTTAGTCTGAACGTTTTCAGGAGCTTTTCCAAATATTTTATGAACGACTCCAACGTATTGACGTCAAATCAAAGTATTTTAAATGATTATTTATTTTATTTAATTAAACTAAAAGAATAGGAATGTCGTTGATATTCTAAAATTACCCTATATTTTCTAAACATTAAAGTTTTTATTATGAGTAACATTCGACTTCAATAATTCACTAAAAAAAAAAAAAAAATGACTATTTTTAACCGAAATATTTGAAGAATTTGAAAAACAACTATCAAATTGTGAAATTAAAGGGAAAATCGAGGAAAAAAAAATATCCAAAATTTCATCCACACACATAAATTTATTCATAGGGGTTCGATCCTGCCGTGTTCTCATTTATTTCGTGCCCCCCCGTTGTACGAATCCATTAAAAACAAATCTGGACTATTTAAATTGGAAATATCGACAATTATCTGATTAACGCCGATTTTTCCGAGAAGAGTCGTTCAAATTTTTTTGTTATCGAAATAATAAAAACGTTTCTCGTTTTGCTAGAAGTGTCGTTATAACAAAATGAATAATTTCTTGTCTTGACGTGACTCCACCAACATTCTGACAGGTATTAATTTAAAATTTTACTGCTCTTTAACGTGTTACAACATAGTAAAAACGGATATTGGTGGTCAAATACCGCTGCGTTACTTATTAAAGAATTTTAAACTATAATCTCAAACCAATACATAGACAGATGGCTCCGAAAAGCTTCGCCCAATTATCGGAACCTTTCATCATTGGAAAAGAACCTTTTTATAGACCTTGTCTCGCCCAAAATCAACAATTTTTTTTATTATTATTATTATAATTATAATTTTAATTTATTCTAAATCCATGTTAAATTAGGTTTTACACGAGAATAATCAAAATATTTAACAATCACTAACCTATACAATTTTGAAAAAATTGACCTCATCATTATGTACTAAAAGAATTCCATCGACTCAATTCAATAATAAAATAATATTCCAAACGAACATTATCTCGATCTTTATTTCAGATTTGATTGAGTTATTGTAACGGTTGTCGTTTAGACGAAGGTCGAGATACACATTCACCGGAATATATTATTGAACGATACGATTTTTGTTGCAACTCATGCATAATAATGAGGAATTTTGAATATTGCATTTATAAATAATCGAAGAAAAATGATGTTGTTTCATAGAAAATTTTTATAGGTACTTTGGAAAATTGTTATCATTCATGAAAATTATTAATTCTAGAAAGAAATATTGCACAATAATTACCTAGAATCGATCATTATTTCCAACATGAGAATTTAATAAAATTATCCAAATAAAATCTCACGTTATGTTACGATTTTTTTTTTAACCAATTTATAATAATTTATTTTATTGTCAAGACAAAAGGGCCGTTAAATGTCAAATAAATTTATTATAATATCGACCACTGTGGGAATATTTCTGAAATAATACGCAAAGAATTCCAACTTTCCCTTTTTTTCTGTTTTTCTATTCTATTGTTGAAGTCAAAGCACTGTAGAAAAATCATTTAATTCCAATAATTTATTTTCTAATTCAAATTTTCTTATTGATTGGTGGATGAATTTCAGGAACTACCCCCGTCAATTTCTACGAAACCGAATCATTGATTTCCCAATATTTCAACGATTCTTCTCCGTAAAAACAATAATTAATTCAAACAAACAAACAACTAATTATAGAATTCATAAATTTTTTGAATAAATCTATTAAAAATGATTCTTATCAAATATAATTAGCGTATAAATGATTTCAACTTTGATTTTTCGAATAAATTGTTTATGTCCATAAGTTTTACACGAAAATTCCCAAAATCCGCCAATAAAATAAAAAAATACCGTATCTATAACATCAAAGGTATAATTTCGGTTTTTCCTAATATCTAAAACACGATTAATTCGTGAAGATTTGTGATTTGTTAGCAGAAAAAAAAAAACAACAAAACAAAACGAGAACGTTGCGCAAATTCTTTCAATAATTTCAAAAATAACCGCAATGTTTTTTCGAACTTTCATTCAATTGTCCAATAATCTTTCCAAATACCACAAAATAAATAAATTTTTTTCTTCTCATCTAAATTCGATCAAACTTCACGCTTTAACTCTGTTAATTCAGAGACGTATTAGAAATAATCTGGTATCAATCAAATACATGTTGCATTTCAGTTAAGTTATCTATTCTAACAAAATCCAGATGAAATTGTTTAAGAAAATTCCGTATTGTAAATAATTTCGAGTGTCTGTGGTGTTTCATTAGAAAAAAATCCGAATTTTTATTTAACTGTCGATATTGAACCTACCTGTTGTTAGATTAATATTGTGATTCACTTTCTACAAATAACTTTTGAAATTATCAAGGAACCCCTCAAGCTTTTTAATTTTTCTTGGAACGATTACGATAGTTTTTTTTTTTTTTAATTTAATTAAATTTTATTTCAAGCTGAATTTACAATAATATGGCTAGATTAATTTGTTAATTTTGGTAAATTTCGTTGAATTTTGTATGGTGATTCTCGATTTCAAGAAATCGAAATTAAGCTCAACTGAATTTTCACAACATGACTCACTCTAAACACGTCTACATATATATCTAATTGATTCTAAACATTAGCGAATTGTTTTGATTATTTTTCTTTTATTTAGTATTAGTTTTATTTTCTATCAATGTTTTATTGATTTTGGGACTTATTGAAGGGCTCAATTCTGGTAATACGGATTGTGTTTGTATAATGTATAGGGCAAATATCGTGCCATTATAAATGATTAGTAGTTCGGTTCGGGAAAGTGTTAATCGTTTTCCAAAGAAATAGGTGTAACTCAGTTCTACCCTTCTAGTAGTTAGCGACTTAGTCAGACAGGTGAAATAGTGCCTTGTTCTACGAAATGAGCCTACTAAATATTGATTACGTGTAAACATTATAATAATAAAGAATGTTACAATAACGAAGAGTGGGGACTAGTCAACCCCTACGCACAGTAAAACCACTTATAAAGGGGTGGTGGTTTCATTCAAAAATTAATGAATTAATTTCACATTGTATTCAAATGATGATTTTTACGTTATAATCATCGAAAATACTATTTAGATTGTTATTACCTGTACGATATAGGGTTGATGTTACAATTGTTGTTTAGTAGATGAGGGCGGATATGTATTGAGGGGCGATAAATATGAAGTTTTCGTAAAAGCGCGTCCCCTCCGCGAATCGTGATATATAAAGTGTCTGTGTGGCGGCAAGCGGTTGAGTTTAGTTTAAACGGTGGTACAGTGTCGATGTTGATGACAATTGCCAGTATTTATCAAAGAAATTTTATTAATATTAATGTGCAAGTGCATTGTGCAATAAATTTATTTAATGTTATTAGCCCCCGGCTATGGGCGGTGGTAATAACTGGACACATATAACGGCGTGGACATTTCTCTATTTAGTGCAAGTGCTCACTGCCGATCCTAATCTATTCTCTGATCTCGGTCTAAATACACTACCCGATGTTAGAAAGGTGATTAACCACAACCCTTCAACAACAACAAAAACCACCCCAATCATCAAATAATAACAATAATAACGATCATAATTACGATCAAAAACAAATTGGGTATTACCCGGTTTTGGGGAATCCCGGATCATTAGACCGAAACTGTACAGGGACGCAACTTAGTCACCTAGTTTCCGGATCCGGGATATTTCAGTTTCTTTTAATAATTATTAATTATAACTCAATATAGTTTAACTCACAGACCTGGTATTAATAATAGAAATGGGGGCATATTTTCGTTTCAATCACAATTTATACGTATTATTTATAAATAATTCGAATTTATTGTTATTATTTTATTAATATACAACCAACCACCTGTTGCTTATCTGTTATGATGTACTTTCTTTATAGATAAACATCAGTCAGGACGAATATACACGAATGATGACTGCCTATTTGCATAGTCGCCAAAATTCGAAAAAAAAAACCGAAACCATTCCGAAACTTATCACATTTCATATGGGTGAGTTTATCAACAAATTTCGTTTTTATTCATTTAAATTTTTTTTGTCTCAATTCGTCAATAATTAAAGTTGACTTTAATTAACGGTTGCGATATATAATCGGGTCTTGTATCAAGACCGGTACAACAAGTATCGAACTGAATCAAGTTCATGACGAAATTGAAAAACGAAAACGCAAAATATGAATTATTCGACAATTACCATCATTAAAATTCGTCTTTATCGAAGAAAAATTCGAATCGGTAAATCGAAATACGCGTGCGCTAAAAGTCGCGTGTATTTGCGGAATATCCAATTGATGAAAATTAAATTCATTTTGCGGAAGGACTCTAATGAGTTGAGAAATTTTACGATAAATGTAAACACAAATCGGTGATTTGCTCTTTAAATAGTTTGAGTCGGAAAAATGTTACATAATTTCGGCTATATTGGAAGTAATTTTCTAAAAATAGAAATTTCTCAATTTAATGAGAAAAACATCAATGTTAAATAATAATAATGAAAAACAAATAAGTTCAATACACTTATAGTGAAATTGTCGAGAAATTGAGACAGATTCTTTGAAAGACCTCCGGGAAGTAGCCGAAAATAAACGTACCGGCAATGACTATTTGAACAAATATTTTTAATAAAATTTCGAAATTCGAAAACAAAAAAAACCAAAAATCGCCCCATTTAACGACGGTGTGTTAAAAATTTCGTAAAACTTTTTTGTATACAAATATATAATTTAAACAAATAATTATTTTGTTAGTAATAAAAATTTATGGTCACAATATCTAATTATGAGTTGGAGAGATTTGTGTTATTTTTAGTGTTGATTTTTTCGAAAAAAAAAGTACATTTTTTTAATCGACAGAAAAAGTGTCAGGTTCTATAGTTGAACGTTAATACCTTCGATTTGGACCATTAACTTTCTGACAGGTGTTCGAAGTTGAAAGAGTTCGTTTTTTTCAAAACACCAAAACCAAAAAATTATTATTGAATAAATATATGTTGGTTTTATTTTCATGTTCCGCTTATTACTAAAAATAGTCGAAATAACCAACAGGAATTTTCGAAAAATGAGCAATTTTTTTTTTTGAACAGATCAGTGCCAGACATAAATACGGAAATAAAGCTCTTATGAGAATGATATCATAGTCATAAGATTTTCTGCACTATTATTGTTATTATTATTATTATTATTGAATCAGTTGTTTTATTGTTAAATAACGATAGGTGATTTATGGTCATTTTATTTACTACAAAGTCAATTTTAAAGTAACTAAAAATAAAGAAAATGTTGATAGTTTGCGGCGTCACGAGTATTACGTTAGTGGAGTTACTTCTAAAAATAAAATTCAAATTCAAAAATAACTTCATTCTCAATAGCGCGCTGCTATAATCGTAATTTCTTTCTTGTTTGTAGATATTTGAAATATCTCAACAAGTCTATGATCATTGATATTTATAATTTATGAGGAAAAATCACAAATTTCTCCAACTGGAATATCAACGGATTATGAAAGAAATTTTTGAAAATTCTAAGAAATGATATCGCGCCAAATATTCTAGTGATTCATCAATAAAAAATTCAAAAGTAAATATCAACGATTTATCGAATAATTACTAAATTGAACTACAATAATTTGGTAATCGTTTAGTCTTTGTGATAGTTTTGTGTATTGTTTTTTGAACGATACAAAGGGCAACGTCCACAATGTTTACATGTTAAAATGAAGTTTCTAATTTTGATTAGTTGCACATTGCATTCAAAACTATTTTTAATCGAATTCAACAATACAACCATATAAAGTTTGTGTACGATTTCTAAAAAAAATTCACGATTCTTTAAATTAGATTGAAAACAAATAAACTAGAGGCCCACGTTCTCTGAATCATTATATTTTAAAAATGAGTAAGATACTATCTATACTTGAATTATTTGGTTTAGATGGAATGTCAGTAATCTATCCCAAATATTTCCGCTATTTATAAAAACGATTTTATTGGTTTTGTTTTTCCAAAATAAGATCATAAATAGGTATGTAAATATTTTTTATTTTGTTACAGTGACAACGAATAATTTGGCGAACAATCACGGTAATTCATTGAGAATGAAATTTCACATAAATCGTACAAATGAAGAAGCGGAAGTGGATAGTGCCCTATTGCGTTTTTTAGCACCATCATCACCAATCGAAACTGTATCAGTTCAATTATATCAAATAATCGGTACACGTCGTAGAAAACTTTTAGATGAAAAATATTTATATTTATCGAATAATTTAACAAAATGGTGTGAATTTGATATAACTAGTGCAGTGCAATCATGGTTGAATGGCAATAGAAATTTAGGTATAGAATTAATATGTTTAAACTGTGTTAATAGATTAGAACCAATAAATATTGAAATTAGTGCATTAATTTATCCAGAACATAGACGTTATAAACGTACATTATATCAAACACGTCGTCGTACAGATTGTGATAAAGGCAATAATATTAATCGGAAATGTTGTCGACAAGATATGACTGTTAAATTTGCCGATTTAAAATTTCCGGAAATGAAACATATATTACAACCGAAAACGTACGAAGCCGGTGTTTGTCAAGGTAAATGTCCAATTAACTATCATCATGCTACAAATCATTCAAGAATACAAAGTTTAGTACATAAAATGGAACGTAAAAATTCGATATTATTAAATCGTAAAGCGGTACCGAAACCGTGTTGTGCACCAACAAAATTAGAACCATTAGAAATATTGAGAGTCAATCCGGCTGATACAACGAAATTATTAGTTGAAAAATGGGATAACATGCAAGTTATTGAATGTGCATGTGCCTAGAATCTTATTATTAATGCCAAAGACAATTGTTTTTTTTTTGTAAATCAATTTTTAACATATAGTATTATTTTATTTTGTTCATTGTTCTATAGAAAGCTCTTACGGGTCATTTGAGCATTTCTAAATAAAAACAATTTTTGTAAAACTCTTATGTTGCTGTGATATTAAATGTAAATATATACATATACAACAATATTATGTAACCCTTTCCAGTCCAAATTCTCAATTGTGTGACAAATTGTTTCGTTAGAGAAATGTACCTTAATTTATTTAAATAAACATTAATTATATTTATAAAATTGTCTTTTTAATCAAAGAACGACTTTAAGAACAGTCTATATATAAAGCTCTCAAAATTCCAAATGACACCACAAGAGGCGCTCAGACACAAACAATCGCAATATTTCAACTACAGATACCTGTAAATTTATAGATTTCTATCTCGCACAATTACCGTTTAATTCTAGACTGAATTTAATTGGAAATTACAAGAATCTCACGCCTAACTGATCAAATTTATTGCTTTATTCGTTTGGAAATTGTCAAATATCATAATTGAAAAGTGTTGAATCATTAAAACCGGAAATTGTAAGTATTTTTTTATATATATCATATTTAAAGGATACTCACATAACCTAACTTAATAAAACAACTTATTGTTACAATAAGAAAAAAAATTTTATACGAATCTCCATGGATTGAATATCAATTACGTGAATTATTGGAATAAAACTCGTTTCGAATTAAAATTTTTTGACACTCACCTGTTGCACGGTTTATATCAACTCACATTTAATAGATGGCGGCACGTTATTGAATCGACTATTTAAAATAATTGTAGAAATCTGTAAGGGTTCATCGGTCTTGTTCAATTAAAATGGCGAATGATAAAGATAGACGGCATTTCGATCTTTTTCTATCGATTCTATGATTGGCAAGTGGTTCATTATGGTTATCGAGTAGATAAATGAACGACCAATAAATATAACGGTGGTTGATTTTGATTAGTAATTAAATTTGAGTATTTGAAATTTATAGTTTTTGCGATCTACATCGGCGAAATTGCTTTCATTGAAATTATCGTTTCACATATTCAAAAAATTTCCTCTTTCTTTACTTTATCTAATATTTTCTAGTTTATTTTCAAATTTCTGATTTTGTCAAACATTTGAGTTTTCCACGCTCGAATTTTCCCAATCAAATATGTGCAATGGGATCCTGAAACGTGAAATTTTCTTTTTATTCAGTTTGCACATTTGTGTAGGAAATACCGAATTAAAATTAAACAAAAATAGATTTTCTAGTTTTCTGAGTTTTCTGTTTTCATTAAATTAGCAACTTTCAATTTTTCCGATTATTCGAAATGCTATTTACACATGAAAAATCGCAGTAAATTCAAATTGTTTTCTAATTATTGAGTAATTGTTGGTCGACTTAACCCCAGTTATGATTAAGTTAACTCGTTAAAAATAACAAATCATTGACCGGTAATTTATCAACGATACGACATTTTCATTGAAGGCATCGTAATTTTCTATTAGATTATCGAGTACGATACCCCAGTCGTTTAATATTTGATTGATCGATTTTCAATCTACAATTCGAAACTATCAAAATTTCTAATTCAATTCGAATATTATTTCCTGATTGGCGATATTGTCCATGATGTCACCCCTTATTTTAATTCGAAATAGATCTTATAATTGTTATGTTTTATTTTTTATTTTAATTATAGGGTGTTGTTATCTTAACAAATAAATGCAAACAGTTTGTCTCTATAGTTAAGTGGACATTGGTCATTTTACGTAACGTTGTCCAGTATCACCCCCAAAATAAAGTTAAACTAAACACAAAATCGTTTAACATCTGGCCTCTTCACGGCTCGTAACTTTTACAAACTACCGGATTGTTGGTGATTTTAAATCAAGTCGCCTATTCATAAATTGACAATTTTATATATATTTTAATTGATATAACAAACTTAATATAATCATTCAATATAGTTATGATAGTTTATGAAATCATAAATTTATTGAGAATTTTCGAAAATTTAAATAATAACAATCTACCCCTTTTACAGCATTCGTTACAATTAAATCGTTTTCTTTTAGGGGTTGAACGTTTTTTTTTGTGTCACTTTACATTTTTGTTATTTGACATGTTCTTGACAGTTGTATATATATTATTGTGGGTATTAAACTACAATACATTTTAATTATAGCATTATTCAGATATGGTTTCAACCGTGTAACTTTTAAATTTATTATAGTAGTGTCGATTTTTTTACAAATAGTTTTTTTTTAAATAGTAATCTAAATTCGAATTGAATATAATGCAAATTTGATTAGAAATAATGCAAATATAAACATATCAAATTGATTTTGGAGAGTTTGTTCGCGTGCATCCCGGTCAACGGTTCCCTAGGGATAATCGGCGATTGTCCAGTATTAATTGCGTTAGAACCGAAATTGTGATAAAACATTTCGCAAATTTCTGCTTTCTATCATTTTTTCTAAATATACAATTTGTACGTTCTAATTATTATTATTTATTGAATAATATCTCAAAAATAATGTTATTATCGTATTTTTGTTGATATTATCGTTTATTTAGGGACAGTCTATGAAATTTCCTGAAATTTGACCACCTGTTCATACATTTAATTAATTCAGTACCATATCTATAGAAATTCTAATATTACAGTTTGAAACCATTTCGAACCAGAGTCGTCACGTATATGTATACAATTTTATTTATTGTTATTAGAATATTGTTGAAAATTTCGAATATAATAATGACGTTCATCAATTATTATGAATCATTCGAAAAAGTTCTCTTTTCAAATACCTTTTACGGGTATTAAACTAAAAGTGGTTCGTTCACAAAAGCGAAAGATTTGAATTATGACGTCAGTGGCGCGTGTACGGCACACGCTGATCTTCTGTCTATTGTTTCCGTTTTCGAGATATACACGTGACCATAATGGCTGACTTATATCCTTAATGCTTTTCTTCAACAGAACCGAATTCAGTTCGATTTGGAAAAATTGGAAAAATTCTATCCAATAATAATAATAAAATTTCTAAATAACATATACTATATAATCCTAAGAATTTACGAAATTTTCAAAATCAAAAACAACAATATCATACGAAATCGTTAATAACTGATTTATTAATACTGAATCCGGACCTGAATTGTTACCATCAACAACAAGGGTGTTGGATAGCAATTTTCTTTTAACATTTTCGTTACTCTAGTTACATATTTAAGTTATCTGAAATTTGTTATTTTAATTGCGTTTTATCGACAGCTAGGGATTAGAAAGGGCTACGGAAAAAAATTTTTTTTGATGATTAAGTGTGACTCAGTTTAAAATAAAACAGTAAATAATTATTACATTGGAATAGTTTTTATTTAATCGAAAATTCCTATTATTATTATTATTATTATTATAATTAGACTTGAATTATCCTAATTTTAAATCAAACAATTTTTGTCATTGTCATTTTTGTAACGGGAAACGGAAAATAACGCCTAATCACATGTATAAAGGTAACCAGTTAAGGAAATATTTACTTTCAAGTATTATTGCAAAATTTTGTAAAATTGCTAATTATTTATTTATAAAGGACAAGGATTTATTGATCACAATACTCAAATATGTTAATTTAATTTATTCTTTATTCGTACAAATAAAAATTTATAGAATACGGTATTTTTCCCTAAAATTCTAGTTGTTTTCTAATTCTATCGAATATAATATTATAATTAAGTCACAGCCCGATTGAGATTTATTTTTTGTATCAATTATTCAATAATTTTCCCACAACCAATTTCGCTCAATAGACTCATTGTATTCATTATCGGAAGATTCTCGTTGATTTTGTGAAAATTGCGAAAAATCACCATCTAATGTTGTTATTTCTGTTGAAATACTACTACGTCCATATGTCGATAATGAGATCATTGAATGATAATTATGATAACGTTTCTGATTATATCGATTCTGTATGGAATTACGTAAAATTTTCAAAACCTATAACATAATTATCGATTATTATTGTATAATTAACTAATTAATTAATTACCTTTAAACAATTATGTCCAGTCCATAGAAAAATCTTTTTTACCGACATATTGAGCTGTTGATAACAACAACATGTGAAATAAAATGATAAATATTAAGATCGTTGTTATTCTATATACTCATCTACCCCCACTATTATCATTTATCTATTTCTTTCTATCACATTTATACTACCCTAATATCAACTACCACCACTACTATGAAGAACCCACCCCCTCAATTTCATATCACCAGCAATGGAAACGATTATTCCCACACTTGAAAATCATCAATAGGACAATTTTCGTTCACACGACCAAATATCACCCCAAAAAAACTTTATCTTAATTAAATAAAATAGTCCAAAAAAAAACATGAAAATGATCACCTCTATAATTGAGATTATTGCGTAATTTAGATCGAATAAATTAGTTGATTGCAAAAACAATTTCGTATTGATTAACACTTAAGAATTTTGATTTAATTATCGAGATTTTTTGACGCTATAATAATGGTAGTTTATGTTTATGATTATTATTTTTTTTTTGCCAGTGATTCTGATTTTATTGTTATTATTGTGATAATACACCACATGTTCCAATAATGTGATTCAATATAAAATAATGCGAAAATAATAAAATTGATGAATCAATTTATTTCATATATGTGTTAAATGTCATCAAATACAGGTCCTTTTTTCGATGATTATTGGTGCGTAAAACGGGAAATGGCGCTTATCGTATAATAGTCGATCGTAAATTATATTTGCATATCGAATATATTTGCCAAATAATTAATTATTATATTTAAATTTGAATTTTTTTTTGATTAATTCAACTTTTATAGCAGGTGTATATCGGTTACATTTACCTGAGTTATGCGGGTTTATAGGGTGGGTTCATATCAGTTTGTCCATTCAGGAAAATGAAAAATAACAGGATAGAGAGAGATAGATGACGGAACTAGCTACTATTAAGACGGCTATTACATTTAGAAACTATATTTTAAAGGAGGTTTTTTTTTTATGTTTTAGTATATTTCTGTGGTATTGACATGTTATTTATTGAGTTTCGAAAAATATTGAGAGAGGGTTGTTTTCTTGCGGGTGTTTAGAAAACTATTGTGAAAATAGGTTCGTGATGCCGCAAGTGTAGTATTTGTGTCGAATGAATGGCGTGTGCAAGCCTCCTTTAGTCGGACGTATGAGAGTTGGCTTCCCAACTATTTCCCACGTTTCGCCACCCTAAGCAAGTCATGTCATTACAACAACACAACCCCATACCATCGGCATATTTGCATTTAGTTAAAAACACCACCTATAAATATTATACAATTTAAATATCAACTATACACCTTCCTGTAGGTGTACAAATGATAAATTTATCGATATGAATTTTTCTTTAGTTGATAGATAGAGTTGAAATTGGAGCGGATGTTGGATGAAAGACGAGACCATCGGGTCAATTTCGGGCTAATAATGATAATAGAAATCTATAATAAAATATACAAATAATGTCCCCTTGCTGATTGTGTGTTTGAGAACAGTTTATTGTTAGTTTTTAGCGACGTATTATAAACTAGTAAAACTGGTACAAAATCTATTGAAGTATAATTCATATTCACAAACAGGACCTTGCTAAAATTCAACCCTTATTTGCGTTCTAATCGTAAAACCAGTTTTTTTTCGGAAAAATAATATTGCAATAATTCACACATGAATCACCAACAATAGAGGGATAGATCATTATTTTTACAAATTTCACTAAAAATTATTGAACGTATGTATGGGACAATTGTGACAGTTTTTTAAATCACCTTTAATCAATAATATTGAGTTCATTTATTCTATAGGACACGTGTTCTTTTATTGTATGCTTAACAGTGGAAAGCTTTTTGTCTTATTCCGGTACTAGTTCCTGTTCCGTCTATCCAATTATCGAAATGAATATATAAATATTTATTTTCAAATTGTTTATTGCTAATTTGTTTCAATCACAATAAAATTCACGTTAAGTGAGATCAATATAAAAAATGTACAAAAAGTGGCAATATTATCAAAAATATCCAAATCTAACTATAATACAATAAAAAAAAAAATAAATAGAAATTTGTTCTAAATTATTATGAAATGACTAAAAAATTACCCCCGATTATGTGCGAATAAATAAGGCAAATTGTGAACAAATCACTTATCACTAGAGGAGGCACTGTAAATTCTTGGCACAATTCCACTATATTGTCTATTTTAAAAAACCACTTCCGCTCCCCACGGTCTATACGGCTTCATCCCTTGCGATGTGGGTATACTACTTTGATTGTGGTAATTTTGATGATGACTTGTTGGAATACTGAACGTATTCACCGGATATTGATGTGGACTATATGCTAATGCCGATGTTGTTGTTGTTGTTAATGGTGTTAAAATCGATGTACTTGGTGCTAATCGCGAATCTGTACTAACAACCGGTGTTGATGTTTGAGCACATGATGTAGCAGCTCCATCGTATGGTGTTAATTCGTGCAGATTTTGATGGTGTAATGGTGGCGGTGGTGGTGGCGGTGGTTGATTTAAATTCGGTAAAGGACCGTGATTTTGTAACGGTGATGGTGGTAGTGGATTTAATGGTGTATACGGTTGAGTTGTACCATAAGCCCATGGTGTTGGTGTTGCTTGTTTTGTTGCTAATTCACGCTGAGCTGCACAACATTGAAGGTGTGAAGTCAGCCGAAGCCGCAACGGATTTTGGACGTCGAGACCTTCGCGCTCCAAGTAACGTGCCACTTCGGCGACACATTCCCTAAAGCCCATACCATGATAGTCCATAGCGTATTTATGAGGATCATAAGCGAACGAATCTAAGCCTGCAATCAAAACGAAATCAATTAATAAATCCATCGAATATCGATAAGAAATCGGCTACTGCTCAGTGCTTTTTATTACGAAATACGGAGCTTAGCTGGTATTATAGAATAAATGATAAACCTGTTGCCGTTTATCAAAGATCGGTTTCCCACGGACCTAAACATTTGTACGATTCCAGCTGGTCTACCGGCTGTTCCCACGCCGCACTAACCCTTCATTCACCTGCTTATTGATACCGTTCTACGCTACTATTACAGAATTATGAATGGATTCACTTCTGTATCAAGATCCCAAACATCTGACTCCAAATGCGATGTACCCTTTTATTATTATTATTATTTACCTCGCATTTGTTCTAATCATAATAATTATATTAGATATATTAGAATTACCTTTGGCATGAATCATTTTCAGATGATCAACAGTCATTTGAAGAATTTCGGCTTTTTCCAATTTTGCAGATCCTTGTTTTTCAAAGGCACTAGGTACTAAACGTTTCAATTCCGATAAGGACATATTGATGCGATCTCGACGTTTTTTCTCGATAACACCTCGACGTTTTTTTCTCGATAACATTTGACAACTATCCGAATCACCAGGTGATGTACATCTAAATCAAAATCGATCATTATCGATATTTCTAATGTTTTTTTTTTTCGGATTATAACTTACTGTTCTTTTGATGATTCTTCTGAGAAAACTTCATCGCAATCATCACTCTCAGATAGTGGTCGTTTAACAGGTCTTGATACCGGTGTCCAAGACGTCGCCGGATTACCAGTTGAATATCCCCAATGTAATGGTGTATTCTGTGATAAACTATGATCCATTATCACTTATCACTGGAATGATTAGATGGTATGTTGAAATTGACACTTGGTGGTTAAGAAGAAATAGTGACGGAAACGGCGCGTGTCCGACGTCCGTTGTTACTGTATTTGCGCGTGCACAACCCGCCGTCGAATGCGTCTTGTCCTGTTGATCCGACGGCCGTCCCAGCGCCGTCCGGACACGTTTCCGCCCCACTCTTATCCCCACTCGATATAGCCACGCGTCTTTCACCCCCAGCACCAACCCCCCACCACCACACTCCATTAAGACACTGATAAAGACCACTTGGTGTCTTACAAATTATGAAACGAAAACTTCATTATAAAAATGGTGATTAGTTGTGACCTAGTTACCGAATTTCTCGCGCTTTTCTCGATTTTCCAGGAAAATCACCAAAACAAAACACGGAAATAACCCTCTCAACTACCAAAGAAACCTCAATACTCTTACTTTTTTTTCTACCTGTGGCAACTTTTACCTGGAGCTTTTGTGTTTTCTAGCATGTTTTGAAATGTTAAACAGGTTCCGCTATTTGATACTTTCTACAGTAATGTTTTTTTCTTATTATAAGCATTTATTGTAAATGAGGACTAAACGGCTTGAAATTCATACAATAAAAAAATGATCTGAAAAAAAGAGATCCCGTTATTGGAAGCTCTCCTAGAATTTTGAGGAAGTCTAGCTTGATTTTACCTGATTTTTACAGTTATCGCACTATCAATTTCCAAATTCATTACTGAAGAACTCACACTATTATTGTGTATGTGAAACAATTGAGCTTTTTTCTGGCTTATCTATTGATCTTCGCTTGTAATTTTTGGAGAATTGTTGTGATGCGTTTGTTGTAGTTTTAAGAGTTTTGCATTCAAACAAATGAGCTCTAATCATTTTGACTTTATTTTTCCGATATAAAAGTGATTAACAATTATCTAGGGTGCTCCAATAAATAGGGTAAGAGCGGGGTCGTACTATCGTGGGAAATGCTGTTTTCTGGTCGTCACACCGCCGCCACGCGACCAACGGGAGCACGTTGTATATACCCTCTATATTGTGGGTCCGGGGATTTGTATATCAAATAAACCGAGTTTAGTTTAGTAAACTTAATTCTATCCGAAAAAATATGTCTTTTATATCGATAACAGAAGGATAAAAAAACAACAACATGAAATGATTTGAGTATTTTTTGTAATTGCGTTGTTGAATATTGGCAAAATATTGAAAATTTTATTTGAAAAAAAACCAAATAACTGACAGTGATTTAGCTTATTTTAGGTAAGATTCGGAAATTATCGTGGATTTTCGAGAACATTTCAATGTTCTAAATAAAACTCACCCGTTTGTCTCATCTAATCACATGGTGAAAATACTTGAAAATAACGCTAATACAAAGAAGTAAAAGGCTCTTTTTTTATGGTTTTGTGATAAATTTTTTTTGGAATAACCCGACCAGAAAATGTCGGGCGATGTACAACCAAGAAAACGTAAAGATAAAAAACGTAAAAAAGGTATGTAATATGGTTGAATTTGGGATATTTTTAGAATTTGAACAACTATAAATATATTTTCAAAGAGACTCGGTGATTGTATTAACGCTTTGTATTTTAATTTTATAAATTCAATAGATGATGGAAGTGAACATAGCCAAACTCATATACAACCACCAATTATTCCAAATTTAAACGAAGAACAAAATATTCATGTACATAAAGAAGAAGGAACAGGTGGCGGTATATGCGCCAAAATTGTGTTTTTTTTCTTATTCACTGCTCTAGCTGTATGTATTGGATTGATTATTACTGAACATCGAGGTCTAACAGATCGTTAGTTTTTTTATAATTAAATTAAATACGAAAAATAATAAAACATTTTTAGTTGATACTCCGGAATCAGAATCGCGATTCTCTCAAATATTTGAAGGCTGGATTGATAGCAGTCCAAGTCATGATGATGATGATCATCTAGAACATTCACTTGAAGATCATGAAGATGATGAAGCACAACATGATTCACATGAAATAGAGGATCATGATGATGATAATGATGATGACGAGGACCATGAAGAAGAAGAAGAAGACGAAGAAGCTTCAGAAGAGGAACAGCCAGAAGAAGAAGAAGATGATGATGAAGAGATAAAATCAGAAGAAGAGGAAGATGAAATTGAAGATGAAGATAAGAGCGAACTACAAAATGAGGATGATGAGGAGGAAGAAGAAGATAATCCAGAAGAAGAAGTTTCTGAAGAGAGAGAAGTTGAGGATGACGATAGTGACAAGTCACCAGAAGAACAAGAAGAAGAAGAAGAAGAAGAGGAAGAGGAAGAAGAAGAGGCGAATAATTCTGAAGAGATACAGTCTATTAATCAAAATGATGACAATGAAGTGGATGAAGAAGAAGAGGGAGATGCAGTTGAAGATGAAGAATCTGACAAGGATGCTGTAACTATCAAAGAAAATGTTGATGTTGAAGAAAAAGAAAAACCAACCGGGGATGATGTTGATGAAAATTCAGAAAATTCTCGAAGTACGTATTACTAGATTATATTTAACTAGTGATTATAGTGTAAGGAATATGTAGTTTTTGTAAATCAGGAAATGCAAACATTTTGAGCTACTGTATGTTACAGTGGCTGTTAAGATTGGGGTCGGGGTGGCACTTTTGGTAGTAGCGTACGTCGTTCTGGTTAGAAAATGGAAATCTGGTCAGTAAAATGCATGCATTATTATTATCCTAATCAAAATTACCTAATTTAGAGAAAAAAACAAATTATAAAAAAAATTGATGTTCGTGCCTATGCTTTTTATTGATCATTTTGCCACTAACATAATGCATTTCCTGGTATTTGAAGTCGATGTTTATGCTTGATAAATATGTTAATATTGTAATAAATATATGTGCTTTTATTTGCTAGTGTGAGTGTCGGAAAAATTATTAAAATTGACTGATTATATTTGTGAAGCTCCATCTGTACCAAATGATAATGAAGATTTTATACCAACACCAGATTTATCAAGACGCAACACAATTGTTGTACCACCAACATTCCAACAAGTCAAACAAGAAATTGAGGATGACGTCGACGAAGGTATCTTTCAAACAAAATGTTTGGAACTAATTAATAGTTCTCAAATTGTTAAAATATAATAAAATTAGAAACAATATTAATTATTCAATATTATAATCAGAATATTCAGATGAAGATCGAGATGTTGATAGTGAAGACGATAAAGCAAATTTGAAATCAGTTAAAAGTAAATATCAAGAATTAAGGACGACATATTCGAGATCATTAACACCGGAAAATGTTCTAAATAAAACTGATGATTACGAAAATGATGATGTTGAAGAAGAAGAAGAAGAAGATGATGAGGAAATTGATGATGAACAAGATGTTGATGAGGATGTAGATGATGAAGAAGAAGAAGACGATGACGATGAAGATTATGAAAATGAAGATTACGATGAAGATGATGATGAATTATTTAAACGTATTGAAGCTAAATATGGGAAATTATCAAGTGATAAAAATACAAAAAAACAAGAGGATCTTGATCAACAATTTTCGACTTGGAAACGTAATCAAGAAATCTATTATTATAATTATTTGTTATCTTAATTATTATTTATAGTGTTTAGATTTATTTCCATATTATTTCGATTCAATTTTTCTGAATTTTATAATTTTTATTTCTCAATTTAGGCATCAACGTGCGTCCTGATAATGAAGCCGAAGAGTCTGATTCTGATAAACAATCAGATGACTATGAATATGAAAATGTTACTAATAAAGATGATTGGAGAATTAAGGAAAAAATTGATGAAGCACAAAAAAATATTAAGAATGTGAGTATAAATTTCATATAATTATGAAAATATAAATAAATTTCTTCCATTATCTCTAGGAGTAATTTGAGGAGATATTAATCGCCGTTTTGTTTTTTTCGCTTTTATTTTCAATTAATTGTGTGTTTCATGGATTGTTGACTGAAAATAATGTAGTTATAGTTTGATAAATATTTTGGTACAATTTACAATAATTCATCAACATATTTTATTAATAATTCCGCACATTTCCACCAAAATAAAATTTGTTGGTGAATTTATTTTTTAACGTTTGTTCTTTTTCGATTTCTAATTTGTGATTGTTTTGTTTTATTTTAATTTTTTTTTGTTTAACAAATCTAATATTAGAATGCAGCTTATGCAGTAAAACTTTTCGATGTTCTCCTTGGAAAATATCCCAATTCGCCACGATGTTATTATGGAAAAGCTCAAGCACTCGACCAATTAGCCGAACAAAAACGAAACAATAATTTATTGCAACAATCTATCAGAGTTTATTCGAAATTGTTGCATTTAAATGATGTGCCGGATGTGTTATTTGAAATTGCCGCAGATCGGTGTATCAATCGTATGAGATTTAGTGGTAAAATCTAATATATATTGTGTCCCATTAAGATCCGTCCTCTTTAAATCGAGTGAAAGTTTATTGGGACTGTTTATAACAGTTTAATTGTTTGTTATGTTTTCAGGTGATTATAATAGCGCTATAAAAGTTAATTTGATGTTAATCGAACGTTTTCCGAATGTAGCGAAACATCGCAACCAATTAGCTGTCAATTATTTAACAATAAATCGACCAAATAAAGCTAGAGTTGTTCTAGAAGAGACTCTAGTCAAATATCCAAATGATGGCTTCGCTTTAGTCCATTACGGTTTTATATTGAAGACGATTGATAATAATTTGAATAAATCAGTTGAATACATGAGAAGGGGGCTAGCGACGCAAGATCCGGGTGTGATTGATGGACGATTTTATTTTCATTTAGGCGATGCTTTGACGAGATTAGGAAAATCAGAAGAGGCGATGAAGGTTTATCCACAATATTATTAAATGAGTTCGGAAAATAACGACGATTTCTAGGTGTACGAAGAGGGTGTTGAAAACGCATTATTTCTATCGAAATATCAACGTTCTCTCTACAATGTCGATCGATTAACTGGTAAACCATGGTGGACAAAGAACGATACACCATATAAAAATCTCTATAAACAATTAGAATCGAATTGGATAACTATAAGAAATGAAGGTTTATCATTGTTGAGTAAATCCGGTCATTTTCGAAATGAATCGGAAAATTTGAAGGACACAGGCGATTGGAAACAATTCGAATTATTTGCACGTGGACAAAAGAATCAAGAAAATTGTAAAAAATGTCCGGCCACTTGTCGAATCATCGAAAATATCCCGGATGCTCGAAATTGTCGTCGAGGACAAACAAAATTCAGTGTTATGCATCCCGGTACACATGTTTGGCCCCATTGTGGCCCGACAAATTGTCGATTAAGAGTCCATCTAGGCCTCAATGTACCCCCGAAGACTTATATAAGAGTTGCTGATGAGATACGGTAATTACTCGAAATAAAAAATGCTGATTATTGGTGATTTAATTGTGGATGATTTCAGGAGTTGGGAGAACGGTAAAATTATCATTTTTGATGATAGTTTTGAACATGAAGTCTGGCATAATGGCACACAATTTCGACTTGTCTTAATTGTTGATGTATGGCATCCCGAACTAACAATAACAGAAAAACAAACATTAACGCCCATTTAATTTTCTTCAAGTTTTCTTTATATAATGAATGTTTGAAAATAATAAAAAAAAAACAAAACAAATTAGAATGAAAAAACTTATTCAACATGACTAAAGTAATACATTATCCTAATAGTTTTAGGACTTTTATCGTAACTATTGCAGCAAACAAATACAAGAAAAAAAAACAAAAACAACAGTAAGACAAGATGAAACTACCCGTACAATAATGGAGTAACTCGACAAAAAAATTTGATTAAAATGGTCTATATGCTGTAGGGAATTTTGATGGTAAATTTCTTTCTAAATGAGTTCCAATATAACTCCACTCATTTAAATTACAAATTTCGATTAACCGTTCTTCTAATTCACGACATGGTTTATCTTCTTGTAAACGATTAGTGAATTTCAATAAACGGCCATAATGTTTATTTATTGTAGCATGCCATAATGCAAAATAAAAAACACATGACGGTATCTAAAATTCCAATAACATAATTATTAGAAAATTATATAAAATAATCAACACGTACTTTAGAATCAGTTGGGTCAACAAATCGGCACATATTCTTCCATATAACCGATATTTCCTCTTTATTTGCTAATTCTAATAAGAATAAACGACATAAAGCTATTCCCTTACGACAAATACTCTCTATTAACAAAGTTTTTTGTTGATCCATTGAACTGAAAACAATATCTACGATAATCATAAAAATATAAAAATTATAGATAGAATCACGTTTTTATCTTCGAAGCATCCGGACGTAAATCTGATTTCACAGCCGTATATGCTAGAATCGTTTCTTCATTTAACGATACTAAAATTTTATCACAAATTGAAATTATTTCCTCTTGTATATCTTTATGAAATTGGAAATTATCCGTTTCTAATGGTGGATAAGCATGTTTTATATCAAGTGGATCTAAACATTGCAAATATGCTTGATGAAACTGGCGATGTGTTGGAGACTCTTTAATAAATTCACGATATAACGTTTCAGCAACACTTGGATTATCTAAAAAACAGAAAATTAATTTTAACTATCAGTAGTTAGTGAGTACTAATGTTTTTACCCATTTTACTAAGTAGTTGAACTTTTAGATCTCTAATAGCTTCATGTGCTTCTTCATATTTATTTTTTTCGCCATTATTACTATTGCTATTACCATTTGACGATTTTTTCGAATTAGTATCATAAAGTATATATTTAATAGGATAAATATCTACTTTTTTGCCTAAATCATCCTTACAATAAGTGATATAACCAGTCAAAAATTGTGCAGCATTGTTCGATTTTGGTACAAATCTAGAAAATCAAATTAAATATAATAATGCTAAAATAACTGTTGTAATCACTTACTTATCTGATGACAAAGGAGCAATATAATATGGTACAACCATTGAATTTAATCCTTGAACAATATTTGCTTTTTTACTACCAATCACAGCTTGTGAATATGAATTATAAACATCCATAGATATGTTGCTACTGAGTTTTTGTTGTAGAAGCATTGGTGCTTCTGTTAATTTTTCTAGATATTCTTTTTTTTCATGTCTAACATGTAAACGAATGACATAATCACCTTTTTCTAATTTTATTGAATATTTTGATGGATAAGCATCACCACAACCCAATAATTGTTTATTTGTATCAAATAATAACCATAATTGTGATTCAAATTCAGATTCATATAATACATCACTTAACAAACTTATATTTGGTGATACATCTGTACTTTTGATTAATGTAAAATTATAAACCAATAATAATTCGTAGATTTGTCTGTTTGGTGGTATTATATCTCTTATTGTTAATGGCAAAATTTTTCCTTCGCTTGGTCTAAAAAAATTATAATTAAAAAAAATAAATAATAGTTATATATTATTATTACTTTAAGACTTGGACGGAATTTTTCAACGTTATCGATGGTAGAATTTCTTCACCTTGTAATGATGTCACTTCAATTGGATATATACCTTCAGCTGCATGCATAGTTATTGATTGTTGATTTGGTTTAACACCAAAAAATGATATTGTATAATCCAATGTTAATTGACCTAAATTTGCCCAATATTTAGCAATAACAACTTCTAATATAGCATTACTTCTAACTTGAAAACTAATAACAGAATCTGTATTTGATGCAACTGTAACAGCTTTATTTATTTCTAATGTTTTGCAACTTTGTTTTGGTAATATATGCATTGTATGTACAACAAAACGGCCAACTTCATTTGAATCATTTGTTGTTAATTTTAATACAGCCCATGTTGCAAAATTTGGTACAACAAAGAAATGACGTTTTATTGTATTTGGTTGAAATACAACTGATTGTTCTCTAATCATATTTTTTGGTGTTGATACTCTTTGAGGTTGTATTACCGTTATTGGTATTTTAAATATATGTCCTTTTTTAATACAATTAGCATCATATGCTTCAATAAATGTATTATGTACACCAATTGGTAAATCAGTTGAATCAATTTTTATAGCAAATACTCTACTTGTATTTGACAGATCTAAATGTGTTGGACAACTAACATATGATGCATTACATATTAATACTAATTTCATATTGAATCTTATCTTCGAATCATTTGAAATATTATCAGTATCTAAAAAGTTTGGATCTACTGTTATATTAAAAGATGATGGACGATTTGTATGTTTTGTTCTAATGTAAATTCCTTTAGAATTAGCTGAACCACATTGTATTTGAAAACGTATATTTGTTTCTTGTTCTTTATGATATTTAACTAAATATTCGAAACATTTATCAACTTGTAATAAACCATTACCTTGAGCAAATACTTCAACGTTTTCTATAAAACTAGCTGTATGTTCCATAAATCTTTTAACACTATATGGTGAATAATTTAGGTCTAATTGATCTAAACCAGATAACATTATACTAACAGCACCAGCAACATGTGGTGATGCCATTGATGTACCATTCATTAATTGTGAATATCTTAATGTACATGTTGGTACAGATGTAACAGCACCACCAGGTGCACATACAGTTACACCCATTCCACCATCAATACATGGTCCTCTAGATGTCCATGTAAATGGCATACCAGGTAATTTTTGTCGCATTGAATAAGCAGCTACCATCATTTCAGGTGATACATATGCACCAACACCAATTATTATTTCTTGACTTATATCTGGTGGTGTACCAATTGTACTTAATGCTGGTCCATGATTACCAGCTGATGCTACCCATACAACACCATATTTATTAACAACTTCACTCATTAATTCACCTATACGTCCACCATCTGAAAAATGAGCATGTTCTCCATAACTCATATTGATAACATGTATTTTATGTTGTTTTGATAATTCCATTAATTTTATAATAGCACGAACTAATGCAGTTCCTGTTTCCATTGAACCAAGACGACCATCACCAATTGTAAATGATATTATTTGAGCACCAGGTGCTACACCATTTGATTCAGGTGAATCGGGAAAATAAGCAGCAGCAATTGATGCTACATGTGTACCATGACTTGCTATAATTATAATTAAGTTAAATCATATAAAATAGATAATTTATACAATAATACATACAACATAATCCAACTAGTTCAACCAAATTTCCTTCATCAAGAACATTTACACTAAAGTTTAAATTATCGAAACATGTCAATTGTGCATATTCATGTGTCACACTATATTCTCCTAATAAGGGACAATCTTCTAATTCACCATTTTGACTAACATCAACACAACATAACCATTTTTCACCGTCATGAAATAAAATACAATCATAAACAGGACCGGCGTCATTAAATTTTTTGTCATAACTTGCTAACAGTTCTAGTTTATTTTCTATATTTTCTTTGTTCAATTTATCAGTATCGGACGTAATATGCCCTATAAGATATTGTATATTATTATATACATTTTAATTCATATTTAATAGAAACTACCTGGATGTTTTGATTCGAAATCAGCTAATTCACGATTACATGTAGCCAAAGCAACTCTGTGGTATTCATCCCATTCTTTATCTTTATATTCAGAAGAAACACGTTCTTTTACGCGTTCAGGATACAGATCATATGCATTTTTAACGCCTATTCGGTATTTATTAGAGGGATTTTGCCATTTTTCTGGAATCTAAATATAATTTTTAGCATAACTATATATATAACGTGTCCCAATTAACTAAGATAAATTTTGGTTAATAATATTAAAACAATAGATAATTACTTTTAATTTACGACCTGTTAATCCGGTGATTTTATGATCAACAGGCTCAACAATTGTTGTTGTATTTACGTCACCACAGCCACTACAATCGAATCTATGCAATATTTTAACTTTACCATCAGATGTACTCTTAAATAAAATAATTATAACTTTGAATAAATGATTGTTATAAATTGTATACCTCTAAGCCAGGTGCACCTGGATCAACACCCGAATCAAAGATTGCTATAATTGTTCCTCTACCATCATATTGAGGATATTTGGCTAGAAATGATGCAACTTGTGTTTCTTTTTTCGGTAATAATCCCCATAGAGGAAAATCAACAGTCGATGTATTATCCACCATTATTTGACTGTGAATTATCAATAAAAAGATTATTATAAAAATAGATCAGCGATAACGATGAATATTACTATTTTATGTATTTAACCTCAAATATATTTGTAATGAATTATTAATTAGATATGAAACAACTAGAGAGTTACTTCAATTAAACAAAAAATAATTTGACAAATTACGTTGATTCTTCGATTATTTTGGATAATTTGAAATTGAATATTTGATAAATTACCTGAATTTTGTACCGATGTAAATTTTTACTCAAAAAATTTTCTGATACGTCATTGCAGGTCGGTAATTGACCCTACTGCCATCTAATATCAACGGCATGCACCAATGCTCGATAACTAAATATAGCGCTCATTTTAAGATTAAATAAAAGAAAAATTTATTTAATATAAAATAATGAAAATAAATCAATAATGGATATCTCTAGAATCACTTTGTAATAATTTTCTCAGATTAAAAGGTCATGTGAAATTTTTTTGCAATTGATGTATTTCACACAATAATTTAACTTTAGTCTTTGGACTAAAGTGGAATGAAAATAAAAAAAGTGTAATTAGATAATAATTAAAGTAGAAAAAATTGATTAGTGTTATTGAATAATTGGGTGTAATATTTTGTTATCATTATAATATTAAATTAGCAGGCTATTCTTATCTTCATTGTTTTTATAATCGGTATTTTTGCTATTTTTACATCATTATTTCCCATTTGTCTAAACATTTTTAATTTATTATCATAAGTAAATTTGTACCTTTTTTTGTGAGCATGGACAGGTGAAGGTACTCAGTCCCTCTATAAAATCCTGCACTGAGTCTAGAGTCAAATAACTTCAATTATAAACATTTCAACAGCTGAAGTACTGAAGTCAAATTTCCTAAACTTTAAACAAACCATTAAACAAATTGTACGCGACGTGAGAGAATTTCACTTCATAAAGTATACACATAAGAAACAATACAATGCCTATTACACTATTATATTTCTTATCAGTGTGAAAATAAACTTGATATTTATTATTTTCGGTCATGATATAGTTATTGTTATTTAACAATAATAGATTTTTACTACTTATTCAAATATTTGTAAACAAATCAATAATATAAATTTTATTACACCGTAACGATTGTAGTAAGATTACCAAGAATAGTATTAAAAATCAGCCGAAGCAATCAAAAACTTTACAATTATTTACTATTTTTACTATAAATTCAACAATTCCATTCATATATTGGCGGCTAATTAATCTGGAGTTCCTCTGATAATGTTAACGATTCGAATGTTATTTGGGCCACGGAAATGTTGATAATATTATAAAATAGTTTAAAGTTTTTAATAGAAGTTCGATTATTTATTAGTTTCTAATTAGAATTTTATTCGATCGAAATTTCATTGATAAAAATTTGAAAAATTAATGGTTGCCAGCTAAATTTGAATTATTTTAAAATGGCGCGTCTTCCCAACGTATACGTCATAATAATGAACGTCGTAATAGATATTATCTTAAAATGAATTTCTACCAAACTACTGATCAATAATAACCTTTACACAATTATATTATATAATTTTGATGGTTTTTTATCGTTTTTGAAGAGAAATTTTTATAATTGCATTGAATAGATGTTGTCCTTGACCCTTTTGGTTTCATGTACGCCACTGGTTGGTTGGTCGGTTTGAGTTTAATGACGTGTGTATGTGTATTTGTCAGTCAGTCCGACCAACCAACTAATGTTGATGATGGCATGGATGTATCTCTTTTTATAACCTGTGGACGTCATGTTGATAAATTAATTCAAGTACAAGGTGAGTTATCTAATCTTATCAACATTTAATAATTGATAAAATTATCGTTTTTACCATTTAGATTAGTATATAATGTATAAATCTTGACAGAGGGAATGACTGCGAAGTCAGAGCGATTGTATGTTTCAATGGGATTTCAGAGTATTGCCAAAAAAAAAACGATTCTTATAAATTAATTATTATCAAAGTTACTTTAATTGAACAATTGCCATTGAAGACAAGTATGATTTACCTTTGTAAATGCATAAAATAATAACAATCGCAATTATAATATGAATTCTTACAACCTTCATCAGTCATCGTCCCACTTCCTGTATCAATAATTACTTTGAAATTTCATTTAATTGTTTATCAGTTAAATTATTATCAAAAAAGGACCTATTATTTTTAATTTGAATTAACTGAATTATTCGTTTATTATTTTTTTTTTTTTGTTTAGGAAACTTCCATCTCAAATATCCTTGTATTTTTTACAATAATTTAAATTTGAACCATTTTTTTCCAACAGGCGAATTTCCATATCTTTTAATTCATTCAAATTTATTCTAGTAGATTGCGATTTTGGGAAATTTTTTTGTGGTATTTCCCAAAATCTAGATGTATTCCAGCAAAAAAAACCGTCGAGTTGTAATAAATATGTCCTTTGAAAATTATCCAGTAAATAACCATAATTTATCATAATGCAGATATAAAAGATCAAAACTACTTAATGCATGGATTTCAACAATGTAAATTTGATAATAATCGATAAATAACAACAACTAATTAGCTACTGGGGTTGGACATAATTATCGTCAAATTATAAAATAATAAAATATAAATGAAACATTTACAATCTGCCACTCAAAAACAAGCATCAGATTATTGTCTATAGAATATTCCATTGTTGAAATTGTCAAAGATAACAATAATTTAATGCTACACGTGATTTGCATGCAATAAGAAAAAAAAATCACGTAAATTCAAATTGGAAGGATGAAAAAAAAAGCGAAATTTATTCAATTACGTCATATTCACCGGGTATTACCCTTAAACTTGTACAAATAAAATTCGATTGTTGTTGGATATATTTAAATTTTAATCACTACATAAAATAAAATAATTGATAATTAATTTACTTTGGCAAATTTCATTAATAATATTCTAACAATAGCAAAATAAAATTTGTATTGGTAAACAATTTAAGATTAACTTTATGAATGGTTTATTTAACCAATATTTATTTTATGGTCGATTTATAATAAATATACCGATTGATTTTTAATTTTATTATACTATTGTTTATTGTCATATTGTTTACTATTTAAGATAGATTAACTTGTAAGTAGTTTTTTTTTCATACAGACAAACCCCCAAATACAGTAGGTGCCAGTTAAGCACAACGCATAATTAAAATATTGAAATACTTCAAATTTGAAGAGCTTTTATATTGAATTGAAGATGATTATCCTACACTTCCACGAAATATCTATCGAATGAATCAGACAAGTGGAATATTCTATATATTGGTTGGAAAGTGAATGTAATTATTGGATGTTTACCCATTTTATTGCAGGTTTTTTTTTGTTTTAATAAAATTTCGGTGTACATTAATTTTATAAGTAGTGGAATATAGGACAGATTACAAAATACCAGGTACCATTGTTATAAGTTCAAATTTCTTGGTAATTGCTTACAAAAAAAAAAAACCACTTCAAATAAAACAATTCTTGATAATTTATTTTATTAACATTTTAATATTATTAAGAAAGTTTGGAAGTGTTGCGTCATATAATACCAGTATAAAAATTCCAAAAAGGAAAATGTGGTAAAACGAAATAATTTCCCATTGATATATAAATATTGTTAATTTGAAGATTCTCTTCAAATTAGATCAATTGTTAATTTAGACGGTTCGAAAATTTTGATATTTCGAAAAAAAAAACGTGGCATTTGCATGATTCTCATTTAAATTCGTATTTATCTTGAAATCGCGCAAGTTGTTTCCTCCAGTCCAACAGCATTATTTATTTATGAGAATAGATAAATTAAAATAAAATAAATATTATAATGTTGATTATTCACAGACTTTATTGTGTGTTGTTATGATCGATTAAAAATTAAATTAGCTGCTAGTTGATTGTTGTAAATTTAACAGTTCTTCTTTCGATAGACGATTTATTAAATTAGAAACAATTTGTAATAATTCATTGATTTTCTCGTGAAATTGTTGATCTTTTTTTTATGTTTTCCAAAGTATTCGGTGAGCATTTTCAAGGCTATGTTGTCAGTTTCTTCAAAATAATCGTTAAACTACGCGACCACCTTGATGAATCTGTATAGTTGTTACGCTCGAAGGTTGTTAACTAATCAAGTAATGTCACAATCAAAGTAAATATACCAAATAGTGAAAATCAATTAAGAGGGTAAAAAAGTGTAACGAACAAATTTGTACCAACAAAATTTCTATTTCTTCTATTTATTGTTGTTTTGTTGCAGGTGTGACGACGTCATGTCGCAACTAGCGTCCTGGACAATATTTTCGTGCACGTAAATTGGTGAATATTTCAATTTATAAAAATTGATAATGATAACGCACTTAACTTGTTTTATCTGATAGAAATAAAACAATTACTTTTTTATTAATTGATATTATTGTTCCAAGTAATTTTCTGCAAGTATATTTACTATATCATTACAATATAATAAGTCTATTGATGAACTTATAGATATTCGATTGTTTTATTGAATTTAATTAATTGAAATTTTATTTTAGGCATGGGGGTGCCATGGCTTGCCCAGGTGCGTTTTCTGCACTTGGCCATTCTAGGATTGGCAACAGCAACTTGTTTATTATATGTAGCCTATATAACATCACCACAATTGAGTACAACAGCATCACCATTAAGATTAATAACAGAAATACGTTCATATTCTGTTAATAATTCATCACAAATTGATATAAATAAAAATGTAACAATATTACCAGTGAATAATGTATATTCGGATGTTCCACCCCCATTGCCGGCACGTACTTCGGTGATACAACAACAAAATAATTCAAATCAACCCGATTTAACACGTGGTGTACCAGCTGAATATATTTACGAAGCCGGACATGTTGATGTTAATTCACAGGTAAAACAAAAATAATTGATAATAAATCGATATTAATTTAACTATTTATTTGTTGAAGGTATGTCCGGAATTAGGTAGAAATATAAAATTGTTGATAACAATAACATCAGCCCCAAGTCATGAAAGTGCTAGAATGGCCATACGAGAGACATGGGGTCATTATGGTATTAGAAGAGATATAGCAATTGCATTTATGTTAGGCTCAACAAATAATGATACAATAAATTCAAATATAGAAAAAGAACAATATTTATATGGTGATATAATTAGAGGTAAATTTCAAGATACATATGATAATCTAACATTAAAAACGATATCTATGTTAGAATGGGTTGATAATTATTGTCCAAAAGCAGCTTTTGTACTTAAAACAGATGATGATATGTTCATAAATGTATCGAAATTATTATTATTTATATCGAAGCATAATCCAGAACAAAGAGCAATATATGGACGTTTAGCTAAAAAATGGAAACCAATTAGAAATAAAAAATCAAAATATTATATATCACCACAACAGTATAAACCATCTGTATTTCCCGATTTTACAACTGGTCCAGCTTATTTATTACCAGCTAAAATATCAAAAGAATTATATGTAGCTGCATTAAATCATACATATTTTAAATTAGAAGACGTATTTGTTACCGGTATTGTTGCAAATAGTTTAAAAATAAAACGTATACATGCGCCGGAATTTTTAAATAAACGTGTATCATTAACATCATGCAGTGTCCAAAAAGGTATTAGTATTCATATGGTTAAAGGTGTTGAACAATATGATTTGTGGAAGAAATTACATGATGTTGCTACAAAGTGTAAAAAGTAATGTTTTTCGAACAATAAAACATGGTGATTAGTGTTGAAAAGCGCCATCTACACTCAATATAGTGTATTTAAAACTGTTATTTTATCATTATTTTACTATTATCATTTACTATTTTATTATTATTCTTATCATTAATTTTTATGTTAGAACAGTATTTTTACTTAAGTTAAATTATTTTAGAATAGAAGGGTAAAAACATCACAATTAAAAAAAAAAATTACTGTATTTTATTATTAATTCTTGGCAATGCAGTATATTCGTTGTAAGTTACAGTGTTATCGCTGATTACAAAGGATGATTTATATTTATTTATTGATAATTGTCTCGAATTATCATCCTGTATAATTGGATTTTTTTAATATATAAAATAAAATCATTTCAAATGAATGACTGCAAATAGATCTATACATAATTATACATATAAACACTGTACATAAATAAATTTTAGTGTTGATTTTTATAGTATGTATAAATTGGAAAAAAATTGAATTAAAATATTGTAAATAAACCAAACAATTCTTGATTATTAATAAACAATTAACAATCTACTTGTATTTTTTTCCAAAACAAAAAACTAAGCTGATGAAATCAGTATATATCGATACTGAAGATTGTTTATTGTAAATATATACTAGGATTCTTCATTTTGTGGTGGAATATAAACAAATGAATTTATTTCTTCCAGAACTAATTCTATAAATAAATTTGAATAAAAAACGTATTTCTTTTTAATTCAAACTATTAATTAGATTAGATAAATACCTCTCCATTTTTCTACAGGTAAATTCATATCTTCAATACTTTGATCATATGGTGCTGATATTGGTTCATCTTTAGGGTCAGAATATGCTGCTAAATATGGATGTGCTAATGCCTGTTCAGCTGTGATACGTTTATCACTATCCAATTCCAACATAAGACCTAATAAACCAACAGCTAATGGATTAGCACCAACAAAATACTGATTTAAATCTTTTTTAGGCATAGGTTGTAACGATTTTATGTAGCATCGTGCCTGAAAATCGACAAAAAAAATAATTATTTTACGAGTTGCCCTACTAGACGATTTTTTTGTGAAATAAAAATCCCAGACATTTTATATAAGTAATTATACTCAAGAACACTATAATTTCACGAATAAAAGTTAATCTGTAGTAAAACTTTTACGACTTACACTTTCTGACGTGATTTTTTGCATGAATTCATCATTTGGTGTACCTAAAATTTCCATAATTAAATTTAATTGATGAATATCTATTTATTAATCAAGGAAAAATATCATTTGATCATTTTTATTTATAATAATATGCTATATAGAGGATACGATCTGATCCTGGAAATAACGTTCGGCCTGTTAATAATTCAGCCATAATACAACCAACAGACCATATATCAACTGTTTGATTATAATGCATCCAATTTAGCATAATTTCAGGTGCACGATACCATCTAGTTGCAACATAACCAGTCATTTCTGTTTCAGCTGGACGTGCTAAACCAAAATCTAATATTTTCAATTCACAATCTTCATTAACAGCAATATTAGACGGCTTTAAATCCTTCAAGTTATTGACTATTAAAATTTTATTACTTTAATAAAATATGAAATTTACTCTATGTATAATTCCTGCCGAATGTATGTATTTTAAGCCTCTTAATATTTGATATACTAAAAACTGAACATGATCGTCTGTTAATTTTTGTGTACGAATTATATTATTTAGATCTGCGCCCATCAAATGAGTGACTAGATATATCTAATGAAAATAAAAATAACAGTATAATCAAGCAAAATTCGAAGTCACTTCAAATTTATTTCAATGCTCAATTTACCTGGCTATTATCGTGTTTTGGATAAAAAACATCCAAAAGACCAATAACATTCTCATGTCTCATATGTTTTAATAATTTCAATTCACGGTAAGTCCTTTTTGCATGTACAGCTGATTGAAATGGACGTGCTAATTTTTTTATTGCAACTTTTTTTTTATCTGAATACGTGTCAACCGCTGAACTGCATAAAGAAAATTGAAAAAAAAATTATATTTAAAAAAAAGAAATTGTTGTGATTCTAACCTTAAAAAAAAATAGGTTATATTATATTAACCTGACTTTTTTTATTTAATGGATAATAATTAGAATTTGAATATCATTTGATATTATTAGTGAAATTATCCAACATAAATTGGTATTTGATAAGTTTAATAATTTTTTTCATTTGATATGTAGGTGTTTAGGATTACATACCATACTTGGCCGTATGCTCCTGAGCCTACAGCTGATAACATTTGATAACGTTCTGGTACTTCCCATACAGTTTTATTGACTTCAACTTTATGAAAACCAGACATTTCTCAAAAATTTATATCAACAATTATACTTCCAATAAACAAAATAATAGTTATGTATAATTTTTTATGCCGCTACAACTGCATGAAAGAAAGAAACAGACAGATAAATTAAATGTCAAATGACTTTCTTTGAATTTATTTAACATTAGTTAAATAAAGACAATAATAAATTGTATGACTGAAATAGAAGAGACATGTTTACATATTTATAATTTATGCAAAACAAAAAAAGAAAAGGTAAAAATACCTCACTAGCTACTTGATTTTCATCCAACATAACTAAAACATTTCTCGTTGGCTACTATTTTTAAGAATTGACTCTTTGAACGTATCCGCAATCTTCAATTGCAATTTTATTATGAAACAACAGTATAAATTATAAATAATAAAAAGAGTTTAATTAATTAGTGAATATTAAATCATCTAATCACTTTAGTTACTTTAATAGAACAATGTTGGTATTGATGATTTGGCAGCCCTGTTGTCCCACTCTATAAATTTTTGGTGATTTGGTGATTTCTGCGTCGTATCTGTCAAGTGAGAAAATTGAAGTTCTAGAAAATCCAACATTGTTTTTATTGTAATTTTTTAACAATTCAAGGTAAAAACGATTTTTGTTATTCAGAATTATTTTTTGATTGATAAGCAATTGATTAGTAAAATTATTTACAATTACTCATCAATTTTTTAGTTGTCTCAAATATGGCTGACGATGAAACAGTTTCAAAGAAAACCGAATCAACACCAGAATCTTCATCAGAAGATAATAAACAAGCTAAAAAAATAACGGTCACTGTTAAAACACCAAAGGAAAAAGAAAATTTTACTGTAGATGAAGAACTAGGCGTTAAAGCTGTAAGTTGAAATTCTAACCTAATTTTTATACTTCTCATTATTTGTTTTCCTTTCCAAAGTTTAAAGAAATCATTGCACCAGTATTCAATGCAGAAGTTGATCAATTATGTTTGATATTTGCTGGAAAGATTATGAAGGATAGTGACTCATTAACTCAGCATAATGTTAAAGATGGTTTAACAATACATTTAGTTGTTCGATCTGTACCTAGGAACAGTGAATCAGGACCATCTCGTCCACCTGGTAATTATATTTTTTCCAACTTCAGCATGATAGTCGCATGAATTTAATTGAAAACAATCCTAAAACGATTTCTTGCTTATATAAGTTGCGCGCGTAATTAGAATTAATTTGAAATTTTAAAACATTGAATTTCTATTCATAATATTATTAGCAAATATTATTCAAGTATTTGTACATTCCCCATTCTTTTCTATCATACCTTAGTAGAAGTTAACTAATCAAAAGTACAGATTTCCTGGGAAAAACCTCTTATTAGAGACAATTCTAATTGATTTATTTTTTTTCTATCGTCTACAGTACTAGGACGTTCTGAACTTGGCCCACAAATTAGGAATATTAACTTAAATTAAGCGTAAGACTAGGCTAAGTTTTGGGTGAGTTTGACCTCCCTGAAATGCTCTAGGTATTAAGTATAGTTTTAAATTAAATTTAGCCTTATTGTAAATAAGGTGAATAATCAAATTATTATTTTTCCACACTATTTTAGCTGATATTAGTGCAACTCCGTTCAATTTGGGCGGTTTAGGTGGTTTATCTGGTTTAGAGAATTTGGGAATAGGTTCTGGAAATTTTATGGAGATACAAAGTCGTATGCAAACAGAATTATTGAATAATCCAGATATGCTAAGACAGTTGTTAGATAATCCATTTGTACAACGTTTAATGAATGATCCAGAAGATATGCGTACACTAATAACGAGAAATCCACAAATGCAAGAATTAATGGAAAGAAATCCAGAAATAAATCATATGTTAAATAATCCAGATTTATTACGTCAAACAATGGAATTAGCAAGGAATCCATCAATGTTACAAGAACTTATGAGAAGTCATGATAGGGCTATTAGTAATTTAGAAAGTATACCAGGTGGTTATAACGCATTACAACGTATGTATAGAGACATTCAAGAACCTATGTTCTCGGCAACGACTGAACATTTTGGTCGTAATCCTTTTGCTGGTTTAATTGATAATAATGCATCTGGCAATAATCCACAACAAGGTACTGAGAATAGAGAACCATTACCTAATCCATGGTCTGGTGGACAAAGACCAAATACAAACAGTGGTAATCAAAGGCAAAGACCGGTTGTTAACAGTCCTGGAATGTCTAGTTTATTACAACAAATGTCGGAAAATTCTGAATTGGTGCAAAATATGTTATCAGCTCCCCATACACAAACAGTTTTAGAGGCCTTAGCTGCTAATCCTAATATGGCAAATGCTATTTTAGGTGATAATCCATTATTGGCTGGTAATCCAGCCTTACAAGAGCAAGTCAGAAGTATGTTACCACAGTTTATACAACAACTACAAAATCCTGAATTGCAAAGCGTTATGGCTAATCCACAAGTGAGTTATTATGTCTTATATGTTGATATTATTTAATGGAATTGTATATTTAATTAGACGCTGAATGCTATAATGCAAATACAACAAGGTATGGAAACATTACGACAAACAGCTCCAAGTCTAGTTAATACGTTTGGCGTCACTGGTTTAGATCCAGCTTCGACTACTAATAACACAACCTCAACAACATCAACAACAACCACTACAACAACAGCAACATCAATTCAGTCAAATTCTACAACCACTACTCAAGCTTCAGATCCATTTTCAGAGGTAAATAACTTCAATTTTATACACCAAATATATTTTAACATAACTTACACAATTTATGTAGTTTATGGCCCGTATGGTGGCAAATATGGCAACACAACGTGATACAACATTACCACCAGAACAACGTTACCAAACACAACTAGAACAATTATCAGCAATGGGTTTTGTAAATCGAGAAGCTAATTTACAAGCGTTAATTGCTACATTAGGTGATGTTAATGCTGCTGTAGAAAGATTATTGGCTTTAGGTCAATTATCTATGAGCTAACCTAATTGAATTTTGAATTAATCATTTAATCGTTTTATGTAAAAATATGTAAGAAAAAAGGGCAAAACTATTTCCATTTTTAAAATTATTAGTTGGGTTTTATAAGTTTTAAGATACTGTTTAAAAAAAATTTAGTGGAACACAATCAGATAATATTATCGAATGACCAAGGAGGATCCTTTATTCGGAATATAGACACTTGGATAGCCTATAAAGAACTATAATGATGATTGAATTCAACAGTAATACCACAAAATTGATTTTTCTACTGTTAATTCAATCTTTTTTTATCTAGCTTATTGAATATATTTACACGAAGCTTGTGTATTTCCAAGATTTTGGAATTAGCTAATTTTTCATGTACATATATTTTCAATTTTAATTATGTTCCACTAATGAATTCAAACAGTTTTTAAATGTAAACATTCAATGAGTAGAATAATAAAAAACTCATGAATTCTTTGTGAAAGTAACAGTAGATAGCTATGTGTCTATTGAAGAAAAGGAAAGTAAACTTTCAGTATGCACCTGTTTTCTAGACTTTTTCTTCATTTTATAAAGAGTAGGGCAGTATCTCTTATCAAACATAAAAAACCAAGCTTCAATAAATAAATGTAGTGAACGGTACAAAAGAAAAACTGTTCTAGTGATTAAATATACTCAAAAAAAAATTACATCATATTATTTTATAATTTAATTTGATGAATTCATGAATATAACTTCAATTATTCTACTCATTAAATCAATAGAATATAGATAAGTATTTCAGCAGTAAATTTACAGTAAAAGTTGTGTTGGTCAATTGTTTTTAATAGTAAAATAACATTCTTATCACTACTTCTACCTTATAAACATTTTCTTAAATACGTTAAAAGATATAAAATTATGGTAAAAAGTTGATAATTGTTTTTAATCTAGTGCAATCATCGAGGTATATGTTTTTTATTTTAATCATTTTAAATATAATTATACCGTATGATCAATGAAAATCAATTTTAAAGAATAGTAACACCAATATTATGTTTTTATTTATTACAATACACTAGATCGTATGGTATATTAATTTTATTTTTTTTAATAGAAATGAATGTTTTATCCCACAAGCTAGGTATATTTTATTGATGTATTATCATCTACAAATGGAATACAATCATTTTTTAATCATGCTTTTTTGCACAAAATGGTTTTAATAAATCGTTGATGTGATTGATAATTTTAACAGTCATGTATTTATTATAGTCAATTTTAAATAAAGTATCACTTGTTTTAAACTAGGTTTTTAAAAGTCCTTAAATATTTTAAAATCTCCCATATTCTTTTATCTAATATTATTTAGAATCAAATTAACAAATGATTGTGATCCATTTTTAATATTCAATCATCTTTGATTTGAAAATTTTATAAATGTTTTAATTTTTTATTTTTTCAATGAGGTTGTCCCAAATTTATCTTTGCAAGTGATAGATATAAAAATATTAAATATATAGTTATAGCAAAGTTAAATTATCGGGGGGTAAAATTCGATGGAGAGTCTGTATAGTCAGTAAAGAAATTGAAAATGCGACAAATACTAGTCAAACATTGAATAGTTACTTGGACTGGGGTAGGTGATTTTTTTCTTTGTGTATACACAATTTTATTTTGATTTTTATAATATAAGCAGGATAGGACTGAATTTATTAAAGAGAAACGAAAATTTTATACTATTGATATATTGTGGCAATAATGTGATTTTAATATATTTTTCGAGGATAAATATTGTATGTCGTCACTAATATTGGTTGGTTTTTAAAAGAACTTTTTAACTATTCCGTCACATATACGGTTTTTATTTTTAAATTTTAATAATCGAAGCCTAGTTGTGAAAATTATTGTTTTAATTTAGATTTTTGTCGATTATGACATTCCATTATGTATTACATGTTGCTTTAATAATAATTATCAACATTCATCGAATTTTCAATATTGACCCATTTTTCCAATCTTTTATACAGTATAATATTTACAGTAAATATTCTCTTAATACAAACTGTTATTATCAAGTTTGCAGGTGCTGTAATGAATGAAGCACTGTATATGCTGAAAACGAAAAACAGTTGATTCCAACGTATAATTATAGCTTTGTACAGGTAAGAAAAATGTGCTCAAATCACTCTAAATGCTCTCATTTCACTTTCATATTTATACAGGTGGTACCAATGTCAAATTCTGTCAGAATAATCCAGTGAATGAAGAAAAGTTATCAACATTTCCATCTAAACCGTTTGAGAACTGCTAGAAATGAACGTTTACAACAATTAAGTTATAGTACTATTTTGTAAGTGATTTTCACTTTAACATTGACAATAAATAGTGAAATAAGTTCTGATTTATTCCAGTACATCAAATCGCTATCCAACCCGATTCCTGTATTTATATCAAATTATTGGTGAGTATGGGAGGCATAAAAGCTTGAGAACAATTACAGTGTAACATTCATGTTTTTATTCTAGTGTCTCATTGACATTTAATTTGAGAATGGCTTTCAAAACATAAGTCAAATAACGGACGAAATTATCTAATTGAGGCGTGCTGGAACGTCGATTACGTCCTGTATTATCAGGTGTTCACTCATTCAAAGATAGCTAGTATGGTTGTCAACGCACTAGGTGCAGATAGTGCTAACAACAGCAAATGTGAACCGTTGATTTCTGTAATGGAAAAGAAAAAAAACGAAACCATCCCATTGGGCCATTTTTGGTTAATGAAAGTCTATGTGGTAGGGCCGGTAAATATTAAGTATTGAATGGCGGTAGGTTTGAAATTACCAACCAGCAATTGTATAAAATATAAACCACTCCTCTTGAACTATAGAATGGTTCTTAAATAAACCATTCGATGCGCTGGAATCGGCTAGATGGTATAGACAGCAGTTCTCTCTGAATATATGTGAATTTTCCATTCGAATAGTACTTAAGTGTATAGTGCGTACGCACATTTCCCCTATATAATACTCTAATAATACAATACTAGTGAAAAATACAATCAGTTTATATGGTGGTAGGAGTGTATGTGTATATTGTTTGATTTGTTAACGAAATTTGAAATTCAAAACAAAAATCGTATCAGTGTTGTGTTGATTAAATTTGTTTTTCATTTTTTCTTTATTGAAGAAAAGTTGCATTTTTTCTAAATACAAATAATGCCTCCAGAGCCACGTATTAACCTAACTACCTGTTATAGAATGCCTGTTAAAACCTGATGTGTAAGACTTTTTTTTACCTGTTTCTCATTTTTTACTTTTTTCGTATCGTAAAATCGTCAAATTTAAATCAAATGTTGGAACAAATACCAAAAATACAAATTCTATCCAAAAAATCATATCAATTTACATTAAAAATAAACACTAATCACTTTCTGGTAATTAAAACAATCTATTTTTACCGCTCCAAATGTTGGTATTTATTTTATTTATCCGGAATTGTTTATAAATTTTCGTTGGTAAAAAAACAAATTCGATTCATTGACCGAAATGAGTCTCGTAAATTTCGACAGGTGTTTTTAAATGGATAAGTTGAATATATTTACAATTGGCCGTTAATTCGTTAAAATTTTTCCCTTTATTTTATTTCTAATTGATAACAGCAACTGTTTCTAATGTATGTAATTAAATGATTGTTAGATTTATCGCTTATAACGGAATTATGTTGTTGATATTAATTGCAATAGAATAATTTCTAATTGATTTTTATTATTTTGAGAATTTTCACAATCTTTTTTCTATTCTTTCTAATACTAATTAGTTATAGAAGATAGAATATATCGAATAATTTATTCAAAGACACCGTTTGTTCGCCTTGAATATTAAATTGATCTTATTGTTTCGATATTTTAAGAGAAATCCTTGTAATGTCATTTAAAATTTTCGATTGTTACATTTTTTGTTGTTTTAGGGCTGATGGTCGTTGTCCATCGGCCAAGGGCCTTCACTAAGGCCATCAACCGAAACAATATTGGAAATCATCATGTACAATTATGATTGGCCATTATTCATCAATTATCCAGCATCCCCAAATAGCCAATTGTGGTCGGCGGGATGCTGAAACATATGTTGAATACAACAAACAACAGTGGGGCAACGGGACGGACTACAGGAACAACGGAGGCTAGATTAGAACAACAACAACAAAATCATCGTTACCGTACCCCAAATGCGAACAGTTCACGTATATCATCACAACAATTTCCATTAAATGCCTCCCAATTACACCATTTAGATGTATCAAAAACGTGCATCTATACACCGCCCTTATCGCAAACGAATAATAAAATTGTTAATGGGGGCTTGAATATATCAAAAGCCCGTAGTCAGGGTAGTGTTAATCGTTTTGTAATACGTTCAAAACAAGTTGGTGTTAAAGAGATGTTGGTCAGTTTGGGTCTACTGTGTCTAGTTAGTTTATTATTAGCATTATTATCGTTGATATTTCTATTGAAAATATCACCGGTAACAGCAAATGATATAAGGGAATTATTAAGGGCTGAACAATTAACTGTGATCACAGCTGAAGAATATGTTGTTGTATATGAAGTGACTTTAGCATTGTGTGCTCTAACATTATCCCTAAATTTGTGTTGTTTATTAGTTTGTGCTATACAATTTTT
Organism: Stenodera caucasica; assembly: GCA_037414795.1. Classification (NCBI taxonomy): domain Eukaryota; kingdom Metazoa; phylum Arthropoda; class Insecta; order Coleoptera; family Meloidae; genus Stenodera; species Stenodera caucasica. The sequence continues at coordinate 197,739 of JAZBGZ010000004.1, forward strand.
GTTTGCTGTCAAATTGGTCAAAAGCCGACATGGAGGCAACGACAGGTATGTCAACATAATTTAAATACCCGCTAAACATATTTAAATTTCCATATAATTGTCGATTTATTGACACGATCGGGTCATTTTTCTGACAAAAATAAAAACGACCAAATCGGACCCTAAAAACAGGTAGATGAATTTACACAATAAATTATATAGATAGAAATTTTTGCCTATGACACCTCAATATTACACACCTAAAATATTTTAAAAATTTTGTAGTAACGTAAATCGTAAACAACCAATGTGATGAAATAGTAATATTCATTTTAGAACAATCGAAAAACAAACGAAAAAAATCCGCCATTTTTACGCAAATAAATCCATAGCAGACGATAAAACCCGTTATATCGAAATATTTTCAAATACGTCTGGCATTGAATTAATTTTTTTTTCTATTAGATTAAATAAATTATGATTTAATAAGAAGGTCTTTCGTTGCCCTTTCATCTTTCATTGACATCTCAATGCTATAAATACCTTATTAATTACGAAATAATCGCAATAATCGTGTAACAGGTTGTAAATATTATAAATATGCACATGCCGCGTGATTATCATTTTTTAATAAATATTGAAATTAGCCTAATGATAAATAAACTAGGAAAATCGGTTTTATCAATATAAATATTTCCTGTATAATAACGGCTAATTAAAATCGAGGAAAAAAGCATTTGTTTTGAACGGAAATTGTAAATTAATTGAATGGAATAACTATGGGAATTTTTCGACCTAGATGGGAAAATTTACAATCAAGTTCAAAACAATAACACAATCTGGCGCCTTATGGTCGAATTCCCGATAAAAACCCTTCGAATTTTCTTTTATTCAAAATACAAATTCCAATGTGTAATTATCTTGATGATATTCAGTTGTTTATAATAAATTTTTGTTTAATATCGACTTCCTTATAGCCGTTATTACATATATTTATTTTTTTTCCATCTTCTTCATCTCAACTGTTTTCCATTCATTTGATTATTGCCTACATGTTAACACAACCGGTTCTAAAGAACGAGAGGATTAGACGATTTAATTAAAAGTATTATTACCGGACATTCCAGAAAATTTTCGAAAAAGCTACACAACATACGAAAACTACAACAATTTGATGAATTTGTCATCAGTTGAATCATTCAATTGCTAAAAAAAAAATTTGCCATATGTTACCGAATATGGTTAATGACACGAAAAAAAACCGTGATCATAGATCGAACAAGGTCGCCGTCAATAATTCCGGGTATTTATTTTATTTTAGAAAAATGTGGTTGTTTCGACTTGTTAAAAAATAATGATCTGGGCCCCGCTTGGATTATTTCTAATTGAAAACGACTGAAATTCAATCAAGCATTAATATGATAAAAGCTCGAATTTCCTATCAAGTCCTCAATAATCGAATTGCAAAATAATTTATTCGATTCGAAAGGCTTTAATATTTCGTGCAATGTAAATTACGCTAATTATCATTTTTTTTAAATTATTATTCTAATGTAAACTTTCTCTTTTTGTGTTGCAGAACGAATAAATATTTACAAAAATCATCAGTTAGTCGCGTATGTGCTGTTGGAGGGTTTTTCATTTCAATTCCAGTATTTCTAACAGGTATTTATGATAATGAAGTTATTATGATTGTATTAATTATAATTGTTTTAGGAATTATTTTATACACGTTTATTCAATTCCATTCAACACCGGCAATAGTGACGAGTGTATTTATAGGTCTTGGTATAATATTTTGCGGTTGTGCAATGGTCCATAATGTTTTTATATGGCAAAGGGAAAAAACTAATGCGGTTAAAGAATTGGCCTTACAGCAACAACAACAACAGCAACATGATCATTCAACAACAACCGCACATCATAACTCAATTCATAGTATAACATCGCCGCAATTAAACCATTCGCATATTAGCAGTTTTAATCATAGTTTTGCACCATCGCATGCTACAAATCCGTATATTTGTCGGCCATCAACAACAACACCACCAACAGCTGATAATTTAGCGAAATTATCGCATCCTAGAGAGGCGAGCGGCAGTGTTAGTCCTGGTATGCCGACAACGGCACTAGAATTAAGCAGTGTCGCTACCACGAATTCACCACACGAATTATCTACATTAGTTTGATAATTATTATATTATAATGTAAATAGAATTTCTCTAACGTTATTTAAACTGGCTAAAGGGTCTTTTTTAAATGTTTGTATATAAAATTTGTAAATTATTCAAAGAATTTTTAGTACAAAACAACGCCACTGCCTTTTGCAGATTAAACAAAAACGCAGATTTCCCATTAATATCAATTAATATTAGATTAATATATTTGTACCGATTTATATTATATTTACCTTGCCTTTTTTTTTATAAATAAACAATTAAAAACAATGCAGTTTTCACTGAAGAAAAAACCATAATAAAAATCTTTACACCGTTTATTGAATCACTTTAACAATACAATTTTATAGTTCATTTCGTTAACACTAAGAATCGCTTTTAATGCGTGAATTCAGCCACTGTATTCAATCACAAAATCAACAAAGCATCAAGAATAATTAATAATTATAAATAAAATCGGAATTGGCAAACATACGAACAGATATGATTATTTTTGGAAAATACAGAAAATACAGGTACTTGAAATTAAATTTTTTCACCATTTGTTTTTTTAATCAAAGGTGGTTGTAATAAATCACAGAATTGTAACAGAGCTTCCCTTAACGGTCGTGAAACTTGTTGTGATGTTGTTGTTGTACATTCAACTAAATATGGATATAACTTGATCAAATGCTCCCATGCTGTATTATCTGTAAATTATAATTAGAATTTTCCTCAAATTAAATTACCAGAATTACCTCTAATTAGTGCTTTTTTCATCGAAATTATAAGTGTTGTTACTGCTTTCAATACAAATGATATTTCTGACAGTCGATATCTCGGTAGTGGACATTTACCACTTAATTTTTCATCTTCAATATATTTAATTAAAACTTCTTGAAAACGTTGTAATAATGATGTTACAGCTAATTGTGATGCTAAATCATCACCATTTATCATAATTGGTTTATTATCACCTTCAATTAACGAAAATTGTAATAATGTTTCAAAACATGTTTTAGCAAATTCTTCTCTCAATGTTAATTCACTATCATTATCATTTTTAATGTTTGTTGCTGAATGTATTGAACCTTTATTTAACAATACAACAACATTCATTATAAATTCTTTCGGTATATTATTGGAATATGGTAAAACTTCAGTTCTCAATAATTCAATTAATTGACAATCAGTTGCTTCATCTGTTACCATTTCATCTAAACCTTTATCCGAAGGAGCACATCTACAATATCAATTATTATTATTAATAAATAAAATAATCAATCGATAAAACTCACGTTGTTGGAAATAGAAAATCATTTAGAGTATCTGATAATTCATTCCACATTGTTGAAAATTGATTACTATGTGTACGTGCAACTTCAAGTCCAGTTTTTAAAACAGTTATTAAACTATTAGCTGCCAATTTCCAAATACTGTTAGAAAAACAATTATATTTCAATGCTAAAGGTTTGTGTAATGTTATTATAATTTCGTGTAATATATTTCCATTAATAACTTCAATAATTTCAGCTGTTTTTTCATATAATTTGACAGACATTGTCATTGATTTTTCACCAAATGGTATATAATTCATTGTTATCAATTCTGTTATTTTATTATGTTTATTATCGATTTTATTGAAATTTGGTGGTGTACACGTAAATTTCGCAAATGTTAATAATCTCTTAAATAATTCAGGCAACATTTTATTATTATTTTTCAATAATATATCTTTTTGTATTAATTCGATTGAATGTAATACACCATCATGTAATGGTGTTAGACTAATATCAGATGTTGTTGATATAATATATGGTGTTGTTTCACCATATACTGGTATACTAACAGCATTTGTTAATACAGTACCTAATTGTTTTAAATCATCTAAATTGAAATTATTTTTAATATGTTGAAAGACATTAGGAAATATTTGTACTAATGATGTTAAAAATGTTTGACTTGGTAGATAAAATTCATCATTAATAATATCATTATCTAATATTGGTACTGTTACATCAATACCTATTTTCAACCATACTTTCCATGCAACAATCCATATTTCTTTATCATCATTTGTTTTATTATCATTTGTTTGATTTTTACTTAAAAACAATATTTCTTGAAATGATTTTAATGCTGCTATTGATACTTCATTATTTTTACTTAATGCAGCATATTCAATAAATTCTAATAATATTGACCATGCACGTGGATAATCACCTAATGCTTGTAATAATAATCGTTTTGTATTGAATACTCTAGCAACACCAGATAATGTTAATACTTGTGTTTCAGCCCATTGTTTTTGTGCTGTATTTCTTGTATGATGTATTAATATATTACCACCGGCATCAACTTTTTCACTACTAGCTGAATTTGATAAATAACGTACTTTATCTAATAGTGGAAATAAAACTTGCCATAATATGGCTTGCCATGTTGATTGTTTTAATAAACCACCATGGGCTGATATTGTTGAAAATAATGTTTGACCAGCTGATTTACGTACAGCTGGACGTGGATCAACACATAATTCACCTAAACGTGCATATAAACACATCCATAATTTATCGAAATTTGGCATATTTAATGTACCAGGAAAATCTGGCAATATTGATATATCTTCTGTTAAGGTTAGACTTAATTTACCCTGATTTTGATGAAAGTAATCGGATATATTCCACTAAAATATAAAACAAAATTATAAATT
>JAZBGZ010000004.1:202622-220205 GCA_037414795.1 Stenodera caucasica
ATTTAGCAACTGTATCAACACATAGAGGCAAACATCGCCAAGGCATTACTGGAAGAAAATCGGTGATCACCAATTGTAAACATTGAAAAGCGATTCGTATTAAATTTTCTCTAAAATAAAAATAATAAAATCAAATACTAATAATTGAATTGTTTTAAATAAATTATTACCCGTGTTGATCATTCACAGCACCAATAATACCTAAAACTAACGGCCAACCATGCGATAATGTTTCACCAGCACTATGTAAAATTTGTAAAACACACTCTAATTGTCGTTGTCGAACATCACAGTGATGTACAGATGATAATTCAAATAATGGACCTAATAATAACGTTTGTAATTTTTGATTATCTCTTAATGGTATTGAATGTTTATAATGTAATGATGATTTAACTAAATATGTAACAGCTTCAACACCCCATTCTCTCATTCTAATATGTGGATGTTGACATACTTCTAATAAATGATTTGTTAATGGCCGCCATAATACTTCAATACGTGACATATTAACTAATCCAGTTTCTAATAATTTAGCAACAGCAAATAATGATGGTTCTCTATTTGTACGTGCTAATTCCATTGCTTCATTTGATAATTTACATAATGCATTTATTAAATGATGTAATGCAACATCATCTAAATATTGACTTGATTCAAATAATTTACTTAACATTTGTGATAATACAGGTAAATCAGCCATAACAGATGTTGTTATAACAGCATCTGTTGATGTACGTCCAGCTTTTAAACTACCACCAGTTGATGGTTTTAAACCCAATATCCATACTAAATGTTGTAATGTTGTTAATACTAAATGCCATGATGTACCTAATATACTACCATGACAATGGGCTAAACTTAATAATGCACGCATTGATTGAAGATTTTTTGATGTTAACATTACTGGACCTTGTTGTGTACCAGCTGGTACAGATGATGTTGGTAATGGTGTACCAACAGCAACAACTTGTTGTCTATAATCACTTTCATTATATGGTGTAACAATTTGAGAACTTATATCTTGATTATGTCCAGTTCTAATAATACCACTTTGGCTTACTGTATTTAATACAGTTAATGCATAATGTGGTGGTAATGATGATTTACATATAGCTGTTATAAATGCATCACGTGGTGTTTCAAGACCTAATTCACCACATAATGAAGCATAAGTTTGTATAGATTTTAATACATTTTCGGTTATTGATTCATCTGTACTGGCATCTATTAATGGACTTAAAGCTGCCAATAAACCACACCAACTTGAATTTATTAACTGACGATTTAATTCTTTATCTTCATCTTTTAATGATGATGATGATGGTAATGATGAGTGTTCATTATCCAAATGTTGTTGATGTTTTACACCTATTGTTATTTGTAGAGATCGTATAATTTCAAGTAAACTCGCATAAGCTATTGAAATTCCATAACCATCTGGTATAATTGGTGGTTCAATTTTATCCAACATTTCTAAACTATAATTTTATAAAATAATAACAATAATTGATCAATTAAATATAACTTACTAAGTTGATTTCGTTTGTCCTGTCGGAAATGTTATAACAATTGGTAACCACACCCCTCTCAATAGAAAACCAGGTTGTGGTGATACTCCCGGACCAGCTGGAAGACCTCCTAAGAATACCGGAGGCTGTCCTTGTGTCATATTCACTAGAATAAATTTATATATTAAAATGTTCTAATAAAAAATTAATATAATTACATGTATTGTTTAGTTGTAATTGTTGATTAACAAATAATGACTGAACATATGCACCTAATGAATTAACAATATCTTGAAAAATACTAGTTGTATGTTTATTGAGATCGTAGCATTTACAAAATGAATTCAATAATTCTGGTTGTATAGTCATTTTATGTAAAACTTCTAACGCTAATGATCGTTGCCATGTTGGTTTATCAGGATCCAAAAATTTCACAATTAACGATAAAAATATCTCACATTCAGTCACCTAGAATTCAATTAAATTAATAGTAAATTGAAATAATTATTTGATTTGATTTATTACAAGGAGACTGTGGTATTTTTGAATTAATATCGATACGACTCTCAACAATCTCATACTTATTGGAAAATACGGTTTCTCAAATGATGTAGCTTGTTGAACGTTCGATGGCACCGTACTTCTATACTTAATATTTGGTGAAAATAACTTAATAACTAAAGCACATACTCTTTCTTTCAACAAAAAACTGAATTCGGCATTCTAAAATTAAAATTAAGTTCAAACTGAAGTCCATGAATAAATTCCAAGATATTTACTTTATAAAAAACAATCGAGTATTGAGTTAAAACAGATTCTAACAATTCTAAACCAAACGTTCTCGTCATTTCAGTCATACCAATTAACCAATAAGGTTGATCAGCATTAACTAATTGTACTAAATCTTGAAATAATAAATATGCATCACCAGCACATGGTGGTAGACCTTTTGGTGGTAAGCCACTGGGTATTTTGAAATCTTCTAAATTTATTTGACGATTTTTCACTGAATTTTCGGTTTTTGATAACTGTTCATCTTCAGTTACAACACGTTCAAATACTAATGAAACTAATTGACGTACAGTTGCACCAGCTGTATTAATAATAGTTGAGTTTTTTGCAAAATGTAAGCGAAAACATAAAACCAATGTCTAAAAATAAGACAAATGAAGTCGCATTTTTTAAAAATATTCAATTGATAATTACTCTGGCTAAGGTATCACCATGAACTACAGTATTTGTGGTGAGCAATAATGTAACAGATTGAAGAATTTTCACTTCCTCAATACCAGATTCCATTAAGGTCCATAATGTGTCTGTAATATAAAGTGCTCCTTTTTGATCTATCAGTTGATGGGTTATCAATTTTTGTATTATTTGTAAACAGCACTAAGAAAAAATAATTCAAATCGTTATTAATTGACTTTGATATACTTGAATTGGTAAAATTAACCTTAATTAATTTCACATCTTTAGTTTCACAACCCTGGGATAATGGATAAATTATTTGGTTTATAACATAATTAATTGGTGTTTGTGGTGAAGCTACAGCATTTTTCAATTTAATTATAGCTTCTTCACATGCCTAAAAGAGATTCTAATGATTTATTTATATATTTTTATTGAATAAAAACTAACCTCTTTCAATTGTGGATATTTCTTTTTAGATTCTGTAGATAAATTTTTGAAATCATTTTGCAACGATTCAATAAATGCTGAAGATATTTCGACATTATTCACACCATTTTCAAAAGCCATTATTTTTAAATTTCTCATCAAAGAATATGATTCATTTAATTATGAATTTATAATAAATTACAAAAAAAAAACTAAAGCTGAGGTGGCACTTGTCAAATGTCACGAAAATCTTTTGTTTATTTAGTACATACTTGACCATTTAATGATTTTTTTCGTTTATCATTATAGTCTCAAATACTAGCCAAACTATTGAATTATAGCAGCATAATAGTGCTATTTAATATTATTAATGAATAATAAACTAATTTCTAGGTATTTTGACCTATAACAAGTTACAAATGAATAACACATCAATGTAGTTGACTGTCAAAATAAAGGTGGGGAATTCGAAAGAAAACAAATGAAGTTTTCGATCATCGAATCATGTTTTAATTATTTTGTCATCAATATAGGAAATAAATCATGGTTTTACTCCTTCTAAAAAATAAAAAATAATATTTATCGATATAATGGTTATAAATTATCAAAATATAATACTATAGGTGTTGTCGACTTATTCGATTATTCGATATTGTTCTTATTCGATGTTAGTCTGTCATTTTTGACATTTTCAAATTTTGACAGTTAACCAAATTTTAGTCGCTTGTATACATCATCAAATTTATAATTAATAAATTACCGGCAAATTAATTAAAAATGAGTAAGTTTGTTATTAATTATTGAAATAAATCAATATTGAAAATTATAATAATTAAATGATTAACTGAAAATATGATTTTTTAGCTGTAACAACTGGAACATCATTATTACTATCATCAATCAGCTCTGTTTTAATATTCTCAGGAATGCAAATGTATAAAAATTGGTTTAGCTCATCACAATTACATACATTACTTGGTGGTTATTTAGGCTCATTATTCTTTATTTTATCACTAACAGCAGTAGGTAATTTAGAAACGTGCTTATTTGGTAAATCATTCCAAGTAAAGATATTTCCAGAAGGTAAAAAATCGAAACAATCAATTAAATTGTATCTAATTTATGATTTACTTTTCAGTAATATTTTGTATGATGTTAGCTGTACTAACATCAGCAACGATTCATCGAGTTTGTGCAACGTCTTGGTAAAATCCATCTTAGACTTGTAATATATTTTTTAATATTTTTATTTTTAGCTTATTAATCTCCATATGTGCATTATATTATATGAATAAGTATAGTCAGAAGTTATATACAGTACCGGCGCCTCCGGCGCCTGTTCAAACTGGTAAAAAGAAACGAAATGTCTCGTAAAACATTGTTTATAATTTACTATTTTTATATTGGAAAAAAACTGCTTTTTTCTGTATAATTTTTCAGTTTGAATAAAATTCAACAAATTGTTTCAGAAAATATTTTATCACAATTTATTAATACAGTAATACAGTTTTTTAAAAATTTGACGTAATAAAACATTAGTAGTACTACTTTAATATTAATGATTAATAAATAAATAATTAATCATAAAAATATTAACAATAATATTAATAAAATTATTAAAAACGCTATTAACAATAATTTTGAACAATCAACAAAATTTACAATAAATTCATATTTTTTTATATAGCTCCAATATAATAATTCTCTAGTATCATGACTATCATTTTTATCAGTTGTATTTAATTTTTGCACTATCATAAATTCAACCTGTAATTATAGAAAAAATATTATAAATTTATTTAAATTGATTTATATAAATTAATAAATTTACTAACTTAAGACTCCCAGGCACACTCGGTACACGTTGAAGATCATTATCAAACATCACCGGATCATGTTGTGATTGTGTCATTGTCGGTTGTGTACGTAAACCGAACAATAACTCAGCTGGCTGTGCAGTACGTCGTCTAACTTTTGTTGTTTTACTAGATTGTTGATGAGATTCAGGTATCATAAGTCTTTAAAATAATTAAGTCAATTATTTTTAATTTCATGTTGATAAATAAACTTACTGCATATCGATAGGTGATGATGATCTCGATGATGTTGAACTAGTATCGTTAGCATTACTCGACATGCTTGTTGTTAATTCTTTTGAAAATATTGGAAATTCGTTGTGGAGGACATGATCTAATAATTGGCCTTTTACTTGATTTTCTTGTTTTAACTGCAATATTATCTTTATTATTATTTAGAAATTTAGATAGATAGATGATTACCTCTTGTAATGTGGCTTCACTTTCTTTCAATTTAGCATCACGTTGTGCTACAGCATGGCTTTGACTTAATGTCATATTGTATAATTTTTGTATCAAATATTTAGCTTCATCAACATCACATACAGTATCAACGACATTTTGTAAATCAATTGATTCACTATTATCTTGTGTTTCTTCAATTTCCATTACATTACGTTGTGTTTCACTAATTGTTTCTTGAACATAATTAATATTCTCTTTGATATCATCAATATAACTATCCAATTGTGTTATATCTAAATTTTTATCATTTGCTTGACGTCTACGTTCTTCTAATATTTCTAATTCTTTACCTAATTGTTCCCTTTTTTCTAAAAAGTGCTCCATACGTACTTCTTGTTCAACTAGACCACGTTTACTTAATGCAATATTATTAATTGCTTTTTCAACACGTAACCATTTTTGTTTTGCTAATTTTTCGGTAAATATTCGTTTTTGTTGTTGTTGTTGTGATTGTAGCATACGTCCAGATGCTTTCAAACTTAAATTACCACGTTGATTTTTACGTAATACAGAAACTTCTTCTTGTTTACGTTTTAATACTTTATCTTTAATACGACTTTCAGCTTCCATTGTTTTAATAACATTAGCATTACGTCTTGATTCTTTTTTCAATTGTGCTATTTCTCTAATACGTTTCATTTCGGCTTCTTTATGTTTTTGAGATTCTTCTTTCATTTTATTGATTAAACGTACTTTTGCCCGTTTCATTTCTAATACTTCATTTTTGTATGATTTCAATTGGTTTTCATGTTGACTATGATCGCGCAATAAACGTGCATGTTCTTTTTGTGCTGTTTGTAGTTTTTTCAATTCTTTTTGCATATCTGATAATTTTTTTGTATATTCATCTTTGATTTTCTTCATTTTATCAGTTGGTTCTGTATTTGTACTATAGGAATGTAATATACGATCACGTTCTTCTTGTGTATTTCTAATACGTTGTTGTAGTTGCATTAATTTATCTTCATAATGTTGTCGCATTGTTTGCATACGTCTTTGTGATAATTCTAATTCATCAATTAATTTTTGTTTCATATCAATATCATTTGTTAATATTATCAATTCATCTTTCAATTCATTATGTTCATCTTTATCATCGCTTTCGCTATCAAATTCGTTATCGCTATTTATAATACCAACATCACTATCATTATCAATTTCAGATGAACGTCGATTTTTTTCTAATACTTGTTTCTCTTTAACTAATTCACGTTTAGCTTCTTCTATTAATGATAAATTATCTTCAAATGATATTTTCATGATTGATTGATTTTGTTGTGTACATTGTAAACGATTTATTTGTTTACGTAATTGTTCACATGTATTATTCGATTCCATTAATTTTGCTCGTAATTCTTCAATTTCTTTCAAATACGCTTGTACCATACATGCAACATCATTATCACTATTACCACCGATCCAATTACCCATTGCTTTTTCAGCTAATAAATTGGTATTTTTCAATGTTAATGAATCAATGGTATCTTGCATTGCTTTAACGCGAGTACGTAAATTATTAACTTCACCTTGTAACATATTATTCTCATAAAACATGTCATTAACCATTTCGCTACCATCTTGTCCGATAATACGTTTACCTTGTTTATACTCAACTAGTTCTAATTGTAATTGGGCGATTTGTTGTTTCAATTGCGATATAGTCTTAGAACTTTTATCTTGATTGATGAATATTTTATTTTTAATATTTCTAGCTCTATTTGCATATTTTAATGTATTTAATGTTTCCATAAAATCTCTATCACTCGGACTAACACATGCTATCATCACAGTTTGACTATTACCACCAAGACTATCTTGTAATAATCTAGTTAGTTTTGAATCTCTATACGGTATGTGTAATGCACGTTTTGTTTTATCACCTAATGCTGATATAACATTGCCTAATGCTAATAAGCCACAATTTATTGATATACCTTCTTTAGCACGTTCACCGGTAGCACCAGTGCGTTTTAAACGTTCTGAACCGGCTAAATCGACAAAATGAAATTTAGCTGTTAATGTTTCAAATTCATTTGTATCAACATTATAGTCATCTGAAAGTACGATACGTTGTTGTTTTATATGTAATGTGAATATTGCATGTGAACGTGATGATTGTGTATTCATTTGTGTACTAGCTGTTGTTCGTGATAAAGCACCTAAACGTAAACATTGTAATGCTTCTTCAGCTGATGTTACTACTTTATATGTTATGCCTTTAACTTGTATACCACCATATGGATCTTCATGAATTTTATAAACTTTATCCTACAATAAAAATAAAAATAAACTGTATTCTAGTATTACAGAGTAAATTACACCATGCTGAATGCACAATTTTATAAATAATATAATCTTACTTTGCTGTAAGATGGATTGAATAGATCTATTACTTCCTCATTATATAATTCCATGAATTGTGCTGTTACTTTGAATTCAGGTGCTATTATTCCGCTCTCTTGTGCTTTTTCTATACGTGAATGTATACCATCGAATAGATGATGAATAGCTCTTGGTATAATACCCAATTGTCCTGGTAATAATTCGACATCAAATCCAGAACCCATTGTATAAGTTTTACCAGAACCAGTTTGACCATACGCTAATACCGTTGCATTATACCTAAAATAATCAATATAATTATTAAAAAAAAAATTTAGATAAATCAAATAACACACCCTTCTAATGAGGAATCAACTAATGAAGCAACACACGTCTCATAAACTGATTCTTGTATCGAATCAGTATCAAATACATAATTATAAGTGAATGATTTATCATTTCCTAATGTTACTTGAGGTTCTCCAGGAGTTACAGTTGTGCAAACGTGACACATATCGATTATTTCACGTGGAGTTTGTGGCCGAATCCTGGAAAATAAACAAAATATAGAATATTTTACAATTTTTTTCACAAATTGGAATTTAATAATATTAAAGAAATCTATAATTCGGCTATAACGCCATCTAGATTAGAATATTGGAAATAAAAAAGCGATTTATCGATAAATGTCAAAAAAATTCGCCATTAATTATAATTATAAACAAAAAATTAAAAATTATTTTTTAAAAGTTGATGATTGAAACGAGAAATGACCAAATGAGGTACGTACATCAATTACGTTCTGTATATAATAAAAATAAGTATATAAATGTACAAATAAAAAAATGATAAGAATGAGAAGATATTGAGCTGAGAATAAATTATGAATTACTAATTAGATGATGTAATATTTAGGCTTCATATCAGTGGAGAAATGTATATTTTGAAATTTTATTTAGCAAAATATTCAACTGTTTCCTTATATGATTGATCAGATTTTATCGAATTCACAGGAGCCTCAGGTGTGAAGTAATCATGTAAATATAGTTTTCGATGATTGTCAATAAAGTTGACCTTAACTTTACCAATAAATATTAGTAGAAAAACTAGTTATTTTTTAGATAAATAAATGGAAAACTATATTATGTAATAGATCGAAATAACAATTTCATAATTTTTCTAGCTGTTATAATTTCTCAAATTATTATTAATTTTATTTCTATTTTCTCAGAAATGATGTGATTTACGTGTAAGAACAATGAGAACATTTTCAAAACTATCAAGTTCAAGGTTTACTCCAGAAGAGAAATAATACAATTGAGAGATTGACTGTAAGAAATTGATTTGTTGAATATTTAAAATACGACATTGACTAGTTTGAAAAATTCACAATTTTAATATACTTGACCCTATTTGTATTAGCAAATAACAAATAGGATATTTTTAAGAATTTTCCAATTATAATAAATTTAAATATTTGTAATTATTGCACAATAATGTTAACAATTGTCAATTAATTTACACCAAACAGTAGAATTGTTGATTAACATATTTATTTTTTGTAGGAGTATAAAAGTCATTTTTGTCTACACCCATCTTCAAAGTGTTCTAAATTAATTCATCCATTTGTTAATTATTTTTATTAATTTTTAATACGAAGATTTAAAATGGTTATTATCATAATAATTAATAGTAATGTAAATTGCCTTTTAAAAATAATTATTGCCAAGAGGGCGTATTGTTTTTGTGACACAGCTATTAATGTTATAATATCTTGAAAATACCCACGTCTTAATTGCATTATTATGGAAAAAAAACCTGTTCCAACCCACAGATATTCAATTGGAAATCGGAATTCTACATACATTTTATATTAGAATTGAAAATAAAAAAGACGAATCATTTTTTTAATTGTATTAAATTATAGTATACCTAAATTGACTTGACGACCTAACTTAGACAGCTGAAATTAAAGCGAATTTAGTGCTCTTTATTCATAAATTTATAAGAATTTCTACTGATCAATACTGTATATTATTAATTAATCAATTAATTAATTAATTCACCTCTAATTTAACCTTGTTATTTTGCATCTAGTAAAATGAAACAATAGAACATTTATTTTAGGTACGATTAATTAGTCGTGTAATTAATTCAGTTAATATACTAGTATAATATTTCCACGTAAAATTTACACATAATTGGCCTTTAAATTATCGTAATTTTGATAAAGACGTTCAACTATTACCGTAAATAAATTTTCCTGTATGTGTAATTTTCTATATTTTTTTTGTTTTGTTTTTGATTAAAGTTAACAAATATCCGCCGGAAATACGGTAGAAATAGTAATACAAAAAAAAAGGATAAATAATGAAATAAGTAAAACAAAAAAAAAAAAAAATAAGGGAGAATAATTGTAGAAGCACAAAGGAAAAGGTCTGTGACCTGGTCTTGCCATCGTTAAAGGGTTGGGTTTATGCAAAACGAACGTAAAATTAATCCTGATGACTAGTTTTTTCATATGCCAAAGGGGCGGTCCGATGGAAACCGCAATAATGTTCGAGTTTAAAATAAAAATAGTAAAATTTCTATAGTTCTCATAATCCAATAACGGACTTTTATTATCCATTCCTGCAATATATGAACAAAAGAAACGAAATAGAGTAGAGAAGAAATGATATCGAACGTCCCATCAAAAATTGCCCCTCTCTGAATTCAAATCCAACAATTGTCTCACTCAGATTATTGTCTCGTAACCTTCTCTAATTGGCTAAAAAAAGTTGAATTCAACTAAAGAAAAATCGAGTCAATTTTAGAAACATTGAGGTAAAGGTTTGTGACCTATTCTTGTCGTTTTAGAAGGTTCAGTTTATGATCGTAAATTTTGAGTTGATGGCTGGTTATTATGCATGCCATAATGGCAATCTATTGGAAAACCGCAATGACTTTGTGTGAAAATAAGATTCGAGTACAAACAGTAGAGTTCAACTAGAAAAAGTTTGTATCGATGATGACGTGCTGTATAATAACAATTTAACGAATTTTAACTTATGGTTGCACAATACATTAATTTCGTTTACGGTCTCCCTAGCGGAAATATCACTTAATATTGCCCAATTTGAATCAATTCAATAAATCTTGATGGTATAATAATTACTATTATTATTTTGCAAAAATTAACAACATATGGCCTTTCAATATTATCGATAATAGTCAACCTAAATTATATTTATTTTATGAATCACTTAGATCTATTTAAATGTAACATTGATATTTTTAGTATCAAACAGTTTAAAAGTGCCTCAACCTCAAAACGTTACAAATTCGCGACCTTATTATATCTATCTTTATTCTAATAGTTGTTATTTATGGAACTCAATAAAGGACAATTGTAATTTTCGATTGATTAGTTTTGATTTTTTGTTGGTTTGTTGGAGAGTTAACCGCAGTTATTTCTAACGTGTTTTTTTTCGAATTATATCAAAAAAACTTCCAACGTTATCTGATCTCAACTGTTTGATAACAATAGAATTGTATTTGTTATTAATTAGCAAATATTTGTTGATTATTAATTGAGAAACTCTCGTTTTATGTTAAAATTTTTTGACATTTCTAGCACCGTCACGATGTTAGTTATTTTAGGCCATTGGCCTTTCACGAGAATATTAAATTCAACCATAAATAATAATACAGGAAAATAATAATGGTAAAGATATCGATCTTAATTGAAACAATCAAAGGGAGCAAATACCGAATTAATAAATTATCGATTAATTACAGGTGTTACAATATTTACAGATCAATTATTCGATTATTAGGTATTTTATTTCCTCAAATATTATTTTAATATACTTGTTTTTTAAAATTCTTTTCGTATAATATTCTTATTGTTAGCGGACTGGTCAAGGTTGGATTTATGTTGACATTTTCGATTTGCCTGTAGAATAGGAAAATGAAACAATTTCAAATCATTACTTTCCGGGCTTTTATACAGAAGAATCAACCACTGAAACAGCTCTTTTTATGCGATCTGGCTTTTGTTAGATGAAAAAAGTGATTAAATTCTAATACCGTTTCATTGAAATATTTCATTATAATCAATTATCGAAATCAATTAAATTACCGTTAAAAACCGCGTATAATTAACTAAATTATAAGATAATTATAAGTGTTGTCCATCTTTAAAGATTGATGACAGGAAATAAGGCACTAATTTTACAGACATAAAGCTAAATTTGTCCATCTATAAATAGTAAAAACATATAACACATGGGGCGATATTGGACCAAAATTATTTTTTTTTATTCTAAGGGGTCGTTTTTATTTTTAATTGAAATCTTTACCTGACAGCCACTCGTACAGTGATGTCGTCTTCATCCATTTTTCTTCAAATTCAATCAAAACTGACAAAATTATCGGCATGTGTTTGTGTCCGGTCCACTTGACCTAAACACCTACCTTTATTTAAACATCACATTTATTTACATATTATCAACAAATTTATATATTTATTTATTTTAACGAAAAACAAACATTGCCATCGAAATTATCGACGAAATTCAAATTTTTCTTATTTTATTAATTTTTATTATTAATCATTAACGTTATCATTTATTTATACAGGATGTCACACAGAAAAATATTATATCACATGTAAATATGAAAAGTGAAAGTATGGAATAACAACAATAACAACGTCCTACCGTCAACGAGAACGGTATGGATTAGAATAGAGAAGAGAAATAAATGTGAATACAAGAATCACTATGTTTATTCCACCAAAGTAAATGACGTAACTAGAAACAGGTACCGGCACCAGGTGTAAAAATCAACCGCATCAGGTATATCCCTGCCACTAAAAATCAACAACACTAAAATCCTAATCAATTAAACAACAAACATTAATTAATAATCCAACATTATAAAATTTTCAATAAACAATTATAATACGATAAAAATTAATGGGATTATCTAAAAATTATTGTCTAAATTTTTTCGAAAAAAATTCAGCCAAATTCGAATAGACTTCCGCCAATCGATATTATCAATGGAAATTGACTGTGGTGGAAAAGACGGTATTCTAGTTTCGTTACAAATCGAGTTTTATCGTAAATAAAACAGGTGTTTGACGACTTTATTGTTGTTAAAGGTGGCTTATTTAGCAAATCTCTTATCAGATAACGCTTATCGTAAGCTAAATTAGGGAATGAGGCTATTATTAATCGGACAAAAATGCCAATACTTCTAAATTCAGGACAATTGTTCCCTATTAAATATCGAATGGAAACAATTCAAATTCGAATAATTGTTATATCCTTTTATTGTTGAAATACAACAGATTATGATGATAATTTTTTAAATGAAAATAGGCGTATTGCAATTGTTTTAAGAGGATGCGCCTTTGCGATAGGCAACTCTAAATACACGCGCGCGTTAATGTCGCCTAATTCGACATCCTTATAATTATCCTTTTAATATAAATTCGAATATAATTCTGATTTTTGATTATTGATTCCGATGATTATCGCGAATAATTTTCCAAAAAATTTAGCATAAATGTAATTTAGATTTAGGATATTTGGAGCAATCGATTGTTACTGGCGAGTAGCCAAGTTTTCTTATCGTAAACTCCCTCAATTCTTATTATTATGAAACTGAAAAATCGAACAACCAAACATCTAATTAACACGATTTTTCACGAAAATACATCGAGAAAATTACACCATTTCTAATAATTGAATATAGAAATGTAATATTTTTAAGGCAATAAATATTATATTACTCCATATAAGTGAATCTAGGGTTTCATTTACGTTACATTGGTTTCTGAATCGAATAACGTTATTAGTTACATTTCGAAGAAAAAAACTCAGTTTGTTTATAGATTTTCAACAAGAACTAGTGTTCCATTAGATTAATTTGATTTTTGTGTGAAAATTCTATTTATAATAGTACTAAAAATAATTTTCTAAGGTGTTGATTTTGAGCTCAATTAATAATCCTTCTCCTGGTTGTAAATATGTCACAAACAGAAAGGACAAGATTATTAAAGGATGAAACGAAGCCGCAATATGTTTTCGATTCGAGTATCGCCCGTGAACGTAAAAGACGAATAAAACAATTTCAATGTTGTCTTTGTGTTATTTTTATGTAAGTCAAAATTGATCGATCATCACCAAAAATTGATGATCATTTTTTCAGTTTCACATTTGTAGCCGCTATTGTAACAATCGTTTCTATCAGTATTCGCGATTACGATGATAATGATAATTCGACTGAAATTCCCGCTGATAATTTGATAGTTTTATTATCGACATCGTGGCCGTTGAGCGATAGAGTTCTAGAAGAATCGAAATTTAATGACAGTGAATTGGAAATTATTCCGAATATAGGGGAGGATCTGCTGAATTTAGTCAACCGAATTGACGACAACACAACAACTCTCCCTCTAAATAGTCCAAGTTATAGACACCAAAAAGCTATAGCGACAACTGAAACAGCTCGAATTCTATCTAAAGTCGGATATAACGAAGAATTATTGACAAAAAACTTGACTATAATCAATAAAAAAATTTGTTACAAATCTGATTATTGTAAAAATTTGAATATTTCGTGTGATCAACGAAAATATCGCACCTACAATGGCAGTTGTAATAATTTCAAATATCCAAATCACTATGGCGTGGCTTATCGTCCATTTCGTCGGGCTCTACCGCCGGATTATGCTGACGGTAAATTCGCCTAACTTCAAAAATTCCGCAGTAATCACGCTAAATTTCCAGGTATAAGTCGGCCGCGTTCCGGTAGTGATGGTTACGCACTACCTTCAGCACGTACAGTCAGTTTAATTGTACATCCGGCCTATAATCGGAATAATGATCGATTTTCGGTATTATTAGCGGTATGGGGCCAATTTCTGGATCACGATATAACAGCAACGGCGTTAAATCAAAGATCGGATGGTTCGCCGATTTCATGTTGTATCAACTCTACGAATTCACATCCAGAATGTTTTCCAGTTGAATTGGACAAATCCGATCCGTACTTTATTTATAATAATTTAACGTGTATGGAATTTGTACGATCAGCACCATCGCCTACTTGTTGTTTAGGTCCAAGAGAACAAATGAATCAAGCAACATCATTTATAGATGGCTCTGTTGTTTATGGTATTGATGATGGTAAAATAATCGAATTAAGACGTTTCATAAATGGACAATTAAATATGTATTTAACTGAAGATAATCGCACATTATTGCCGATATCGAAGGACATAAATGACGGTTGTAATCGTATCGAACAAAATCGACAGGGACGCTACTGTTTTCTAGCTGGTAATATTGTATTCTAATCACATCCTCATCCCACAGTCCATTAAAATTAGCACAAATAGAGGACTATATTGGGGATGGAATAATGAACAGTTGTTTTTGCAGGCGATTCTCGCTCTAATGAGAACTTGCACTTAACTAGTATGCACCTAATTTGGGCTAGACACCATAATTTGTTGGCTGAAAATCTATATAAGGTCAATCCACATTGGAACGATGAGCTATTATTTCAAGAAGCTAGAAAAATTCTAGGTGCACAAATGCAACACATCACCTATAATGAGTTTCTACCGATTCTATTGGGTATTTATCGGTTTTAATTGATTATTTTCGATTGATGAGGCGTTTTTTAGGCGGGAAATTGATGGAAAAATTCGATTTGTATCCGAAGAAATCGGGCTATTTCACCAAATACAACAACAGTATCGATCCATCAATAGCGAACAATTTCGCAACAGCTGCATTCCGTTTTGCACATTCGATAATACCGGGTTTAATGAAATATTTAGCTAATGATACAGAAAGTTTTGAATATATTCAACTACATCGTATGCTATTCGATCCGTATAAATTATATCAACCAGGTGAATTGGATAGGGCTATAAAAGGGGCTTTAGAAACAACAATTCAAGCCAACGATCGTTATTTCACAAATGAGGTTCTTTTCGATTCTAGACAAATGTTTTTTCGCCAATAATCTATTGTATTTATTTCTAGTTGAAACAACACTTATTTGAAGATAATACAGTAAATGTAACAAAAACGTGTGGATTAGATTTGGTATCTTTGAATATACAACGAGGCCGCGACCATGGTTTAGTTGGTTATAACAGTTGGCGGGAATATTGTGGATTAACAAAAGTCCATACATTCGAACAACTCACCCAAGACATTGATGCTGACTCATTAGCCAACATTCAAAGCATCTACAGGTACATCTCATAATAATTATAATTTATATTCAAAAGTAGTCATCAAAATAAAAAATAAATATGTGTCATTCCGAAATCTGAGTAGATCGAACCTTTACCACGTTCACAGCCAATCTGTGTCAAGAATTAGTACTTTGATTTTGGAACGACTGCTACATTGCGATGATAATATTTAAATCATTAGTTGGACAAAAAACAGAACAAAGGTAATGGAGGCGGTTATCATGTAGGTTGTGGAAAATCTTACATCTAAATTAGAAATTAAATACCAAACATTCGATAAATCAAAAAGAAAAAAATCTAAAAATCGATGTAGCTTTCCATTTTCAGTTTCCACGACACGATGTGATTTTTCTTCATCAATCATTCAACGAATTTACTACGAATATTCATCGTGAATTACACGAATTTAAGGCTGCTTTTACATTACCGACGTTTATCACAATTATCGTCGATACTAGCCGTATAAAATCGTCCTTAGTTTGGAATTATTGTCTTATTGATTATTGTAGTGACCTAAATGTATAATTTTCTAAAATAAATTATTTTGTCTAGAAACGTGGACGACATCGATCTGTATTCGGGAGCTTTGAGTGAAAAACCGTTGAAGAACAGTATTTTGGGGCCGACAATAACCTGCTTAATTTTAGATCAATTTATTCGTCTCAAATATGGCGATCGTTATTGGTATGAAAATCGTAAAATTTTCACCAAAAACCAATTGAATGAACTACGCAAAACGAAATTATCGAAAATAATCTGCGATAATTCCGATAATGTTGATATTATTCAGCCGTTTGTGATGGAGAAAATTGGTCAATCAAATCGAATGAAATCGTGTAGAGATATTGATGGGATTAATTACGAATTTTGGAAAGATAACACTGTACGAAGTGATGAAATTACAGCTAAAATTGATCCTTAATAAAATTTGCACAACTCTAGCGGCCGTCCCAGCGAATGTGCCTCATACGGTACATCCGATATTTTTACTTACACTTCAATTGTAACGAGTGTCTAATTATACTACAATTGTTTGGAAATTTTTGTTATTTATTTATTGGTAGTCTTGTGGATGTTGTAGTGACTTTATTATAGTATGAATGGAAATAATAATTTTTTTTAATCGTTTTTATGTGACAGTTGGCAATTGATTTGGAGGTCATAGACGTGCGTCAAGGTGGGGCGATGGTGTCATGGTCTCTTATATCGTTTATTTTATAATATCTATTTAAGGAGTCATCGCGTCAAATTGCTAAAAGTACGTCATTATCGCTCATATACAAAAAATATTAATTATATCGGTGCAATTATCGATTTTTCAACGTTTGAATCGATTTATTTCGTAGTAATTCATTATATTTCGAATAATATAAAAATTTTTGTTGCTTTTTAAGTGGTGATTTTAACAGTCGTCTGTTTAGTTGTTTCACCAGGCCTCGGAATCTCGCCTAAAATAGAGCGCCAACAACGTTTTTTTGACGTCATACGCAGGTGTACGCCAACGCAATTTTGAAAAGCTTGGCACTCGGTGCAATTATTTTCGAAA
>JAZBGZ010000004.1:220294-250628 GCA_037414795.1 Stenodera caucasica
AAACGACAATTATTGAGAGAAAAAAAATTGCGATCATTTATTTTTATATACGAAATGTCTTTGACCCAAATTTGATTTTAGATTTTTTTACAAGTAATATTCGTGTGCAACAATCTATACTTAGAATTATCCAGTTGCATGGATATTAATATTAACTATTTATAGAGTAAATCGTTTGTTATAAACACGATTTTGACGTTTCCATTAACAAAATTTTTATATTATCGTTAAATTCAATTATAAATTACTTATAGAAAAAATGTCAATATTGCAAGGTTTCGATGCATTGTTGGCCTTGTGTGAAATTTTTTTTTAACACTAAATATGGTGATCTCAAAACGAAACCTTGATCGTAAAAGGAACAACAGAAAATACTTATATTATAAACTTCTTTATTGCAATAGAAGTTACAAAATTAGTTGTTAATTATCAGCATGTTCTCGTTAACTTTTTTAAGTTATTTAGGAACGATAAATTAAGATTTTTCGAAAAATTCTTTTTTAAAAAAATAAATAAATACAGCAACTTGTCAAATATTAAACATATTTACAATAGAAATTTTCTAATATTTACAATAATAATTCATATGTTGAGCAATATTAGCCAGACTTAAAATTCAAATATTTCCGGCTAAAATTTTTGATCGTTTTGTTATAAATTTCCGTTTAATAAAGCCCCTGATTATGTCACATCCAGAAAAAAATAATCACACATTGTACTAAAACGTACAAATTGTTGTTTTTTCGATATATTATTATTATAAAAAAAAAAAAACAATCATTATATGAGCGAATCGCTAATTCGGAAGGGTATCATACAGGATATCTTTCACCGATTGCGATAAATTATCGGGAAATCGTATATCGAAATTAACAATTAAATCACCCCTACGTGTTGGTTCTTTTGGTAATGGTAGACCGTAGCCCTGTATACGTCTAACAGTATGGGGTTTGATTACTTCAGATGTATAATGTAAAGGTATTTTCGTGGAAGACATTGTTGGAATTTCGACTGTACATCCGCATAAAGCCTGTCAAAAATAATATCGTTTATATTAAATTGATTATTTGAATTGATCGAATATCTTACTTGTTTAAGCGAAATTTTCGCCGTATATCGCAGATCGCTCCCTTCACGTTTAAATAACGGATGAGGCTTATCTCTAATAATAAAAACAATATCAGCCGGTATTTTATTTCTGCCTTGATCGCCTTCCCGTTGGAATGTGATTTTCGTACCAGCTTTCCATCCCGGTTTAACATTAATCGTCAATACTTTATCCTCTTTTTTTGCAGTACCGTCCGGCTGTACGACACGTCTGCTGATTTTCATTTTTTTCGTACAACCCTTCGTTATGTCCTCCAATGACACATACAAATCGTGTTCGATTGGTGGATCTTGTATTTTATCTTTATTGCGATTGGGCGGTGTATGAAAATTGAATGAATGGCTACGAAATGCTCCACCAGGTCCTGAACGTGCCGGTCCAACATTTAATGATGCAAATGGATCATCAACGTCCATATCATCGTCGGGGAAACCGAATAGACCGTGACTAGTGCCGAAAAATGCTTGAAATGGACTAGCATTACCGAAAAATTGGGCAAATGTGGCACGCGGATCACCATGAAACGTATAATTAAAACTATTAGAATGACCAACACCGGAACCACTTGGTGTACCACCTTTTAAACCTTCTTCACCATATTTATCATAAATATCACGTTTTTTCTTATCAGATAACACTTCATAGGCTTCAGCTACTTCTTTAAAACGTTCCTCAGCACCTGGTGCTTTGTTTTTATCAGGATGGAATTTTAAGGCTAATTTTCTATATGCTTTCTTTACATCATCATCACTTGCACCTTTACTTAAACCCAAAATTTTATAATAATCTTTACCCATTTTTTACAATAATATTCCAACTATTTAAACACTAATAAAACACAATAAATTATAAATAAATAAAAAAAAAATTAACACGAAATATTTTTATAACTGTTACGCGTACAACATCCGCGACTTAAATAAACGGTGAATTTAAGTTGAAGGTGCTTATATTTAAACGTTATAAATTTCTATATTAGCGACGACGCTGGAATATTCCGGAAACAATAACATTGCCGTACTTGAAAAAATACAATTCCATTTATTCCAATAATATTTTTATTAATTGCAACATTTTAAAATAAATTTATCTTCACATTTGCTAAAATTACGAATTATCCCGCCAATAATTCAAACATATGCGCCCATTATTGTGAATTGTTGATACGGCACTGATTCAAAACGGCGCTGAATTCGAAATGAAGTCTCAATATTATAACTAAAATTATATTAATTAGAAATAAATAATTATTATTTGTTTTAACGTGTTAATTTTTGAATATTTGCAATATATTTGTGAAATAGAGTTTTAATAAAATCAATTCTAAAGCGTTTTCTTATTGTTGGGTTGGTATTGAAATTTGTGATAAGCTTGACAGATGACAGCGGTTGCATAAAAATTAAGGAGGAGCGGTGTTCCGTGATTAATTTTTGTTATTATTATTATTATTATTAAAGGTAGTTTAATTACGTTTAATTAATTTTTATTTAATAATTCTATTTATTTTAACAGTTTATACAAGATGGATATTAATTTATCCGCTTTTAGAGAGCCCCGTGGGGTGATGAGAATTTTACATTTTGTGAGTAGTGGAAATAATTACAAAATACCTCCCACGAACAAATTAGATTATTTACAATATTGTTTCAGATATTTTCAATTTGCGCATTTGCTACAATTACAGGTTATTCTGGTTTTATATCGTTTAAACATTGTAATTTTGATGTTAAATGGAATTTTGATTATCCATTCAATTTAATCTACGAAAAAAATGTTACCGACAGTTGTATGGTAACATATAATGCCAATTTTTCATCGGATCCAAAATTTTTTGTTGCTACTGGTGTATTAGCTATGTTATATGCTATTGCCGTATCAGTATTTTACATTAAATTTGATGATATTTATAAAAGTAACAGTCAACTACCTCTAATTGTAAGCCGCTATCAATTTTATGATTAAATAATTAATTGATTATTTTTTAGGATTTTGTAATAACTGTTATATTCGGCGTATTATGGTTATCTAGTAGTGCTGCTTGGGCCAACAGTTTATCAGGCTTGAAATATGCTCTGTCACAACAACAATGTAATTGTGTACCAAATACAAGCAGTTTTTCATCATTAAATATTTCTGTGGTATGTTATTGTTAAACAAATTAAAAATAGCACAGTTACATAATTTAATGTTTTTTATATTAATCTATTTACAGATTTTTGGCTTTCTTAATTTCTTTCTTTGGGCGGCCGACTTATGGTTCTTATATAAGGAGACTGTTTGGTTCCAAGGCAATCAACCACAAACAACTAGTGGTGTTTAAGATGTAAACCAAGACAAAAAATAACTAGTTTATTATCTGAACTAGTCAGTTATTTATGCACAAGTTTCTCTAAAATTTACCTTTTTTTCTATTATACATTTATATTTACTTTCCCTTGATTTTATATTTGTAGAAAAATAATAGATTCATTATTACAATTTTCAACGATATCGTAGAATTTCGTTTATTTTCAATTAAAATAATTTTGTGGTACTCTAAAGAAATCTCTTATTATTTCCAAAGACTGATTTTGTAATGATGAATCAATTAATTTTTGATTTATAGTTGGTTGGTATTATTGGGTTGTTAGATTTTATTTGCGATTCCATCCATTTTTCTATGTTTTTAAATAATTAATTTAATTTAACTTAAAAAAAAAACCGGCTTAATTTGTACAAACAACCAGGCATCGATGTGGCAATAATTACAATAAATCAGAAGCGTATTTTGTGCCACTTAATATTATCCCTAAAATAATTCTTATTTTATTGTTGTTGTTGCATATAGTGTTTAAATCAGGTGTAGAAATGTAAGTTACCGTAGCTAACAAACAGTGTATGTTAGAGTTTAAATTTCAGCTTTTTTTCTATTGATTTTCTTGTATCAATATTTTCAATTTTATGAAATTTCGTAGGAAAAGTGGCTAATGATTAATATCCACTGCCATATCTCGAATTATAAATCAATAAAAAAATATATCGTGGAGAAATATTGATAGGTTCAAAAATTAACCTGTAATTATAATTTTGTTTATTGAGTTCTTGAATATATTTTTTTACCTCCAATTAAAACGATTTTTATTAATTAAATATCTTCATTTATTCACAATTTGATTACAATATGGCACTAGTTTTTAAAATTGACTATAAGACGTTTATTATTAAAAATCAAAAGAATAAAAATTAAATTAACACCATGTTATGAGGAATCAGGCACCTTATTATTTTTATTAAAAAAAAAACAAACAAAAATTGTACAATTATTATCACAGTATTCTGAGCGTTTTTCTTGTAAATTTCATTAAAAAGAAAACAAACGAAATAAAATGAGTAAAATTTTCAAAATAAAAGGACACGTTTAATTATCACACAAAACTAACATCTTCAAATCATTCCCTGCCATAAATAAAAACAAATACAATTAACAAAACCGTCTAATAAAGCTTTACGATAGGCTAAACAACGATCTTCATTCTCTTGTGGTTCTCGATAAACTGCATATAAGTCCTAATTAACAAAAAAAAATTCTTATCAATTAGAAAACATTCATTTTTTTTTAGTATTACCCCACGTGATGTGTGCAGATCAAGTGATAACAACATAAATGCGCCAAAATAACGTGGATGTAATATAACATAATGCGTTATATTACCGTCAGATGATATAAACGAGCGATTTTGATCATTATATTTGACAAGTAATAATTTAGCTAATCCTTGATACCACGATAATGATTGATTTAATAAAGGTCCTAAATTTGGATGTACATCACATAAATGTTCTAATTTGGCTAAATTCTTCAATTCCATAAATTCATCATAAGTTAATGATTGTGAATCTTGTGGTGATACTAGTTTATTCCATAGGAGGTGAGTACGACAATGGACCATCCCTGAAAATTTTCATTATAAATCTTCATCTTTAAATTAAAGAAAATTAGAAAATCTACCTTTATCAACAGTTTCACGTATATGTTGTTCCAATATTTTTGCTTTATCTAATATCATTTGTTGCATTGTTTGTTCATGTGATGAGTAATAACCTAAATAATTAACAGATTCTGATGATATTTCAGCATAAGTTTGTTGATTATTATAACGATTTTTATCATCTTTTTGTCGTTTATCGATAGAATATTGTAAATAATCATCTATACTAGATGTGCTACTATAACGTTCAATTTCTATAGATTTAGTTGTGATCGATTCACTATCACTAGAATTTCTCTCTAATGTTGATAATGAACGAGCAGTTGATGATACCGTACGAAATTTACCAAGTTTATGTTCAATTTCACATTTAGGATAAATTTCACTAAAAATAAACAAATATTATTCAAATAACAAAAGACAATACAACAATTACAAACCTTCTTGATGTTAATATTAAATAATATTTCAAATGTAGAATATTATCAGTTGGTAGATATGGTGTACATAAATTATAAAGTATCAGTGTAATATCGAAATCGTCAATATGTTGTTCACGATCATGTGAATCTTTATATGAATTATGGGAATTATTTGATAATTTAATTAATATATAATCAACTTCACCATCAGATATTTTATAATTAAAATTATATTGTCCAATATTTGTTAATAAATAATCGTATAATTGTTTACCTTCGGTTACCAAATCTCTAATTGTTATAGTATCTGAAATTATATCAATTGAAATAAATTGAAAATTAGATTAATTTAGGTATATCGAATACGCCATCTGTGATTTTTTTAATAGAACTAAATTTAATATGCTATTTGTTGAGATAAAATCGCGTGAAATTCAAACTTTGAGTTCTATAAAATTATATTCAAAATAAAATAAATTACCTGAGTGTATGAGATTCCTGGCGAAATTCGGCGCTTTATTGTAATATTTCATAAAATCATCAAAAAATTGATTAATATTGTATCTATCACAGTTTTTGTTAGCCGGTGTTGAAATATAATTGTAAATTGTCCTGAGATGATAATCATAAGTAAACGAATGTAA
Organism: Stenodera caucasica; assembly: GCA_037414795.1. Taxonomy (NCBI): domain Eukaryota; kingdom Metazoa; phylum Arthropoda; class Insecta; order Coleoptera; family Meloidae; genus Stenodera; species Stenodera caucasica. Next base: position 226,437 of record JAZBGZ010000004.1, read on the forward strand.
ATGCATCAATATTTTAACTCTATCACATTCATCCAAAAAACATAAAGTAAACTAAAATTATATCTCTATAGTTGTAATTAAATTTAAATAAATTGATTTAATTACTTGATTGATTGAAGCTCGTGATGTTGTTTGTAGACGATTACATTCAATCGCATGTAATATTGTTGTGAAAAATGGTTCATTAAATTCAACTGTAAATAGTAATATACCACCCATTATAGTTTTTTGGATATAAAATACCGAATTCAATGATGAATTATCTCTAGCCCATATACCAGTTTTACGATTAGAATTATCAATTTGTAATGGCATAAAGCCTAATGTTTGTAAATAACGACGATATTCACAGAAAAAACCATAACATAATTCTGTATGCCATGAATCTTTTTCTAAATTATAATTAATATGAATTTTATTATTGTTATTGTTGATGTAACAACGTGGATCGATAGAACGTCCTCTAGTTGAAGCTGCTTTCAAACGCCATGTTGGTAAAAATAATAATGGTGTATGACAATAATGTACGATACGTGAATTTTTCATTAATAAATGTATCTGAGATACAGTTGTTGTACTTGTTCTCGATTGATACATTGAATGCAACTTTTTCATATCATCTAAAACAAATTTCAAATTATCAAAAATGAGTATAATTATTCGTTTTAATTAGCACCCAACACATCCACCATTTTAACATAAATTATATTAATTTTAAACTTCATTAATAAAACTACCTCTTGATGTTTTTTCAGCCGATTTCATTTCAGTCATTTCAACAGTAAATACAATAACCGGATCATTGATTCCATATCTAGATGGATGAAACGAATCACGGAATGCTTCCAATATTGATGATAAATTCGATGTATTTGTTAATGTTTTTCTATTATCTTCACGTGGAAATTCCATCATTGACATTGTTACACCAATAACAGATGTATATGGATTATTTGAAGTTAACTGAAAACGAAAAAAATCGATCACAAAAAATCAATAATTTTGAAAAAAACTCACGAAATTCTTTTGCGTTATCGCTTGATTGTGGAACAATCCCAATTTTTGTGATATAACAGAATTTAAAAAACATGAACGTACACTCAACCATTGTCCAAGTTTTGTACAATTCGCTATCAATTTATCGATATTATCCCGGGCCCAATTGTATGTATAAATTAACACCTATAATTATAGATTAATGATAATTAAATTAAAATAATTGAGTCAATTACCGAATCGTTTTGTACTAAAATCCATAATATTTTCTGTCTTGGTATAAATTTATTGTGTAAAACAGTTGGTACAAATTTCTGTGTATTTTTCAATCTATCTTGATTTATTAAATCAGAATAATCATCATTATTGTACGAAGTTGATGCTTTCCAATTTTCGAAATTACGTAATATTATGACACATTTTTGTATATATTTTTTTGGATCATAAGGTATAAATATTTCATTATTTTCATTAGTCAAATGTTCGGTTGATAATGATGTGAAAGCTTTTGGTGTTTCTTGTATAAAATTGAGTAATTCTTTTATTGTTGTATTTGTTATATGATTATTTGTTAATAAAATTTTTTGTTTACGTACAGATGGTGTCATTAATGTTGAACCAAATTCTAACCATATTGGTAAATATTTCGAATAATTCCTCGATAATATACCATCATCACCAGTTTCATAATTATTTAATTTGATAGTCGGTCGGGTATTTTGTATACGATTCAAATAGTTAACTTTATCTTTTTCATAATCATCAAATGTTATTGATCTTGTCGCTTTTAATGATGGTGGATTGATACGTCTATGATGTTTTCTTGGTAACAATAACGGCTCCATTTTACGTTTATTTTGCCATTTTATATTATCACGTTTTATCACATCTAATAAACAATTAAATTCGATTTCTTTATTTAAATTTAAATTACTTATATCAATCGGTTCAATATTATTGATGTTATTATCGCTATTATCATTAATTTCACATAATGGCGGTATCAATATTTTATATTCCATTATAATATCCCATGTTGCTTGACTTATAGCTTCACGTAATTTTATCGATAAATTATCGATATTAACACGTCCTTGTTTCCATAAACGAAATTCTAAATGTACTGGTGGTAATTTATCAGTTGTTTCATCAAATATATTCGATTTAACTATATTTGTATATGATTTATTTTCGATGATTTCATCAAATTTTTTTTGTATATCATCAATTTGCGGTATATCATAATTTTGAACAACTGCTAGTGCAATACATGCAATACCACGATTACCAGATGATGGATTCTGACTTTGATTATAAATAAATATATTATCGTCTGAATTACGATTTATTGTCTGTTCTGATTCTGTATAGTCCTAAAATTATTATCACGTTTATAAGAATTATCCCAAAATTATTCGAACTTACTTTAAAATGATAATGAGATCTATTGTCGATATATTTGGGTATATTTAAAAATTGTAATAAATTCTGTTTTAAATAATAAATAAAAGAATCCACCCATGGCAGCACGAAGTCTTGCATTGTCAACTAAAACAGAAACTGTAGTAATTTTAAAATAAATTTATAGATATTTACTTTAATTGTAACTTCTGATACTCTGAACGGTTTTTGTATAAAATGTACATCTTCTGGTGTTAACGGACACATTGAATTTCTAGCTAACATAATAGATAGAAATTCTAATACAGCATCATCTAAACGATTTTGTAATACTTGAACTAGATCACATTGTACATCTGTACCGGCTTCAGTAATACCATGTACTTTTAATATTAATGTATCTTCATTTGGACCATCTTTACTCTCTTTTTCACCAAATGAACGTACTCTCGGACGAATATCATTCTAAAAATAGTTCCAAACAATAACAATTCAGCAATTATTGAAAATGATTACCATTATAGCAGAATTTGTGCTCTGTTCTAATTGATTTAATTGACATTTCTGACCTGATGGTAATGATGCTATCGATGGACTACGTGAAACTATAGCACTTTCATATTCATTAGGACGTAATTGTGCTGTTTTATTTGAAGCATTATGAACGTTCTCGTGTAATCTGAAAATTGATCATTTCAATTTCCACTATTATTATAAAAACAATTGATATACCTCAAATAGAAGACATTTGATTTATTGTCGCGATATACGAACATATTTTGACGATTCGAAACAGAAAATTTATCGAGTATATTTTTTAATGCTAAAATACCACGTGAAATTCCAGATTTTCCAGGTCCAGTTTTTAAACGTGGATGTAAAATAAAATGCGTTTGCCATACAACTGGACAACGAAAATAACCAGGTTTAAAATTAACTGATACTTCTGATAATGTTACAGATGACGTCATCAATTCGGCTTCATCACTTGTTTCTATTTTATTATAAAATATAGATTATTCATTAAAAATTAATTGAGATAAATGAAATTTATTACCATCCATGCTTCTTAGTCGAGAATAAGATGAATTTCTTGATATTGGTAATGAGTTATTATTATGCCATTCTTTTATACTATCGTCTGGTTCTAATAGTGGATCGCATGTTTTTGTTTCGTATAATGATTGTAATAATAATGATTGATTAACTTTTTTACATAATTCTTTAATTTCATCACTAATTGATTTTTGTACTTGTAAATAATTTTCAACATACGGTGTATCTAATTCTAAAAATCTACAATGGAAATATATTGTAACTGTATCTGGATCAACTTTTAATATTAACCAGAAATTTGGCAAATTTTGACGTTTATCATTTAAATGTATCAACCAATCATATTCATCATCATCATTACTAACATCTTCATCATATCCTGTACAGTAAAAATTTTTAAAAATGGAAGCATTAATGTTTTATTGGAAAAAAATACCGGTAGCATCAGTTCCTAGAACGCTTTCTTCAATACTGGATGTATCACTTTGTGATATTCCATCATCAAAATCGAGAATATGTTCATTCATTTTTCTAAAATCATCAAAGCCATTATCTATAAACGTATTAAATGGTTTATAATCCAAAGTTAAGTCTTTTGCTATATAATAAAGTTCATCTTCACGTATTAATTTATAGTCTGGTATTCGTATTTTTGCAAATTCCTAGTAATGTATAAAAAAATTACAATTAGAAAAAAACTTCATTACTTTATACTGTACTTCAATGAATTTTTCATGACTCTGAGTAGCTCCAAATACAAAATTCAAATCAATTACGTCTAAAATACACGAAGAACGTCCTTTACTTTCCGACACATGTTTCATAACAAAATTTAAATTACTTGATGTTATTGTATCATTATCAAGTGATGCTGTTACAATTTCGTCTTTCAATAACCATCTTATCTGAAATTATTAATATAATCTACTTAATTATAAACGAAATCAATTAGAAATTACCTCTTCGCAAAGTAATATAACTGATTTTCGTTGATAATCAGGTAGACTCATTAAAGGCTCTGGAATTCTTTTAGAACAAAAATTTAATTCAAGTATTCGTACAAAATAAAATCTATTTTTTATGTTATAGAATGGGGATAGTCGGTATATTGGAAGACTAATTTATAGAGACTTACTCGCCATTAAAACTCATATCTGAAGTTGTACTAGCAATACTCGGTGGAAAACCGTCTGAACAAAAAGATGTTGTACGTAATCCTTGTGATGAATATTCAGCAATAACATTTTGTACATCTGATGGTAATGTTAAACATAATATGTCTAATGTTATTTGTAGTTTCTTTTTTTCGATAAATTGAATTATTTCCATATTATCAGTTAATTCACCTTTAATCATCAATTATCAAGAATAAATCGTCTATTAAATATATAAAATTACCTAAACATGTTGGTAGAAGACGTAATGAAGTATTACATAATCCACCATTATTATATTTCATTGTGCATACTAAATGTAAAAATAATGGATTTATATCACTTGTAATCATATCACTAATTGTACTTTCTAAACGTTGAAACGGTTTTTGATAATTTTCCGAATATAAACTACAATCTTTATCAGATGGTGGATTTGATAGTTCCTCATCACTATTTATATTATTGTTATTATTACTGTTATTATTATTATTTACTAATGTTGTTTGTGATTTATCTAATTTATTACTAGAATAATAACGACAAAAATAAAATTCTTGATTTGTTGGTATTGGTAGAAAAGTCACATTAACCATTTTGAAAAATTTCTCTTTTGTTAAAGCATGTAAACATTTCAATTCATTACATGGTGTTGGTTGTCGTAATGAATTTACATCAATTTTGTCATCTTTACTGTACTTAATATGACCGCATATTGCCTAAAATTTTCAATTATCATGTAATAAAATAATTAATTATGGATGGAAAAAGGAATTTATTTGAATACAGGAATATTAAGGATTATAACAAATACAATAATTAATTCAATAATAAGGATAAAACAATAAGAACACAAGGATACAAATGGTTAACTGTTAGATTATAATAATAATTATTGTGGTTCACTTACCATCATATAATCGGTTATATCAATTTCTGTGACAATTTCTTCACATTGATCCATTGCTGATTGTACATCAATAGTATGTACTTGAATTTTTTGATGTAATGCAATAAATAATGACATTGTGAAACATTTCGAATGTACCAAAACTAATGTTTTACAATGATGTTTAGCACTAGTTTTATTATCAATAATTTCAATATCATCATTTTTATTATCAGGACTGCTGTTAGTATCATCATATTTTATCCTAAATCTCAATAATTGTATATTAATTAATAGATTAATTGAATGACTCACTTTAAATATTCCTCTTGAAGTGATTCTAATGCTTTAAATCTATGATCTTCATATATATCTTTATTTGTTATTGGTTCATCAATATTATAAATATATGAATTAACTAATATTGCCAATGGACAATCGTATACGTAGATAGGTAAAGTTAATGAATTTGTCGTATTTATTGGTACATCACTATAATTACTATCTCTAGATGATATTTTATCGAGACTTTCATTACTATCATTAAAATTTGGAATGTTCGAATTATCACCATTAACTAAATCTTTAAGATCATCTAATGTGGCAGGAATAAATGTTAATATAACATGTGTTATTGATATACCTTTTATAAAACAACGCCATTTAGATGCTTGAAATTGTTCAGGTATATCTCTATTATCTAAAATTTTATTATTAATAATAATTATTGTAGATAATTAAATTGATATTACTTTTATAATTAATAATTGGGCAATTATCTAAACTTTTATGACGTTTCAATATTTGCTGTGTGAAACGATCTGATTCATCTTTAGTTAACGTTATCTCACGATCATGTAATAGATTCAAATGATCTTCAATATTATCCAATAGAATTTTGTTTGATTTATCACAATCATGTTCATGAAAATTTTTATCTTTACGTTCAACAAACATTGAAAATAATAATTCAGTTTGTTGACATAATGGTAGAATATTTATTGGATTAAATATAAATGGAATGTGTTCGATACGTGGTGCTGTAATAGGACACCATTTATATCTAGAAAAAGATAATAATAATTAAATAATTTTTATAAATAGTTGATCAACTTACTCTAATTCCGGTGTTTTTGGCATTTCTAGCAAATTATTTTTACTATTTTTTCTAATAACAGTCTTAATATTACCCGAATTTAAACGATTAAATGTTATACTAGTATCTATACTAAATGAACGATTTTTCTCTTGGCACATCAGACTTAAATGTTCCATTGTCAATAATGAGTTGATGCACTGCCAGTCAATTTGTTTTATCTAAAATTATTTTATAATGAATTTTCGAGAAAAAAATCACAATTAAATTGATTAAATTTACCGCATCTGCTATTTCGTAATAATATTTATTATCCATAAAACTAATACGTTTATTACCGTTAGTTTTAATACGTCCATATTGTGGTTCTATCCATACTTCCGTAACTAATTGTAATTCACTATCATATTCTATATCTGCATCATCATCTGAACTATTTGATAAATTATCACATATACCGATATTACCACACCACGCACGATGTGGTGGAAATAAAACATATTGTATTATACAACTAACATTATAATCCATAAATAATTCTAGTACCATTGTTATAATACCAGATGATGAATATGCAAAACTAAAACCTTCTTTTATACGCATTGTTGTTAATGTATTTAATATACGTGATATTGCATTATCTTCTAAACGTAAATTTTGTGAATGTGTTCCACCCCATATCCAACGTTTATGGTATAAATATCTCGATAATGTTGTAAATAATGCACTTGTTAATGGTGATGGTACATTATTTAATGATGTACGAGGTGGTTGGGTACCATCTGGGAATATAACTGTATTAAAATCACTAGGAATACGTTCATATCTAAAAATTTTAATTATTAATTATTATTATATTAATAAAAAAAAAACAGAAATACCTAATCAAAATCTTTTCTAACGGTTTTTGAAGTAGAACACAACAAAGATTCTCTTTTGTTTTACCAGGACTTGGCATATAAGATAATGATGATAATTCTTTTTTTAAAGTTTCACATGCTTCATAACGTATATGGCCTGGTGTTTTTGTTAAATAACCAATATTTAATACAGCACATGGTAATTTTGATGTTATACGAACAATACAAAACCACATTGGTGATTTATTCAATTCATTATATAATAATTTTAAATATGTATGATTATCGATTAATACAAATGATGACCATTCTGATAATTTACCATATAATGCTGTAGCTGCTTGTCGACATTGTACTACTTGAAAACGTTGTGTTGAATTTGGTAAATGTAAATGTTTCGGTAATGGTGTATCATGTTTTAAAATTAATGATATTTTATGTGTATGAAACCATTTACGCCAATTACCTGTATCCATTTGACATAATGGTTGCCAAGCATTTATAAATTTTGAGCATGTTGTATTACTACAATTATATCAATTTAAACTATTACAAAATAACAGTAATATAAATTAATTACCTAGGTGATAATAGTAATTTGTTACATTCGAAACTGGGTGAATTCAAATTAAATACAGGTATACCGCTACGTACACTTTCTGGTAATTTATACCAATAATTCGTATTTTGGAATACATTTAAATGTTGAGCAAAATTGATATCAGTATTTGATAATTGTGATAAACGTATCCAGAATCTTTCAATTATAGCTTGTCGATGTAATGATTTATTATCTTTTTTTATCATACATGTAATATCATGTAGAAATTCATAAGGGGCTGAAATTTGAAAATATATAATTAATTTAATATTATTAGATTAAATGTAATGAATACCTGATATATAAATTTCTAAGTGGGTATTATAATTAACAGTTGGCCACTGTGATGAAATTTTATATAAAATATAAATTAATGATTTCCAATGTAAACTAAGCTGAATCTCAATTATTCCATTAATATAATTAACATTCTGTAAAAATATTGTTTTGTTAGATATTATTTATAAATAAATCATATCATAATTACATCAACGATAAAACCTTCTCGCATACGTCTTGATAATAAAAGCAAAATGGAAGCACTTGTATTTTCATCAGTCTGACGTTTTGATAGTAAATTTGGTGTTTTATGGCTATAAAAATTCTCATTTCTACAACATAAATAAATTATAATAACCTAACCATACTACGAAATATAATAATGGTTCTACTGACTATAATTTACGAATTTATACTTACGGAGATCTCCATTTAGTTATATCGTAGATTCGACGATATTCGCATTTATTATGAAATGACCACAATAGGAATAATTCATGATAAATATTCATTGTCAAGGACGGGTCGTGTCGCTAATTAAACAATTCAACTGATTAATTAATAAATTTTTTGTTTGAATTAAACTTACAACATCAGGAGAGCTTTCTAAACAGGTACCCATAGTACAATTAGCAAAAAAATTAAGTAAATCTGTATAAGCAACATAACCAGCACTAGCATGTGGATGAAATGATGAACCAACTTTAATAAATGATACAGCTATACTATCATAATGTAATTGAAATAATAATGATTCCATTACATTTGAATCGGGCATTGCAACAACCCCATCAGTTATGACTAGAATATCTAAAAAAATTTCTCAAATAAAATCTAAATTTTTCTCTAATAATATTATAACATACGACTTATACTATTATCAGGAAGAAGAGAAATAGCTAACATTGAATATCTCAACATATTAACAAAATTTGCATCAGGCGATACCATTGGTACTTTAGTAGTCTTTTTTTCATTATCCGGTAATTCGAATAAAGAACCAACAATACCTTCATGTTGCATCTATAAATAATAAATTAATAATAATTGAAATGAAATTAATATTATTAATTACACGTTGATAATCATTTTGTGCATGAACTTTAGCTGTAACATCAGCAATTTTTCCTTCTAGTAAATGAAATTGTTCTTGTACAAATTCAACAATATCAGATAAATTGTCTAATGATATTTGGACACCTTTGACTAGAACTTGTTGTGCTGGACTCATAAAAAATGGAGTATTTACCATAACAGTTAAGAAAATTTTTGGTTGAAATATTAGAGAGATACCAGGTATTGTAAACTGAAAATTAAATAATATAATTTTTTGTTTAACAAATAAAATTGTTCGATTTCGTACTTGTTTAGCTAAACCTTCAACACTAGCCTTGAAAGAATTTAAAATTTCATCAAATAATATTTCACCTTTTTGTATATCAACTATTGAATGAGATGGACTCATATCTAAACAATAAACGAAACGATAACAATGGGCAAGAAATATAATTTCGGTACGTGAGTTTATTAAATAACGATTGCATTTCGGTAGTGATTGTTCTCTAGCTATAGCCGATATTATTTCAATATCATTTGATGTATCATGCTACAATAAATAAAATTATTATAATTAAAAATATATATGAATATATAAAAATAATTTAATACCCATTTTTCTATTACAGGTATTCTAATGATTGTATTTAAATGATCTAAAAACCATTGAAGTCTTTCAGTTCTTGATACGGGAACATTTTTTGGCAACAATAAATATACAGTTTTTGCTTCCAATACAGTTTCTGTTTCATCTAAATACGGAAATTCATTTGTATAAACATCTTCATGATCTAAAATATAAAAATAATTTCAAACATTATGAAATTATCTATTTTTAAATTTATTTATTTATAAAATAACGGTATTTTGCGTTGTTTTGATATAATATTGTGACAAATATAGGGGGACAAATAGCGTCTAAAATTGATTCTAGCTAAATTCCGGATTAAAAACTAACCAACTTTCTAGGGTGATTTCATTTTATAAAAACTATTTTTAAGCATGAAAATAGGACAATTTTTAACAAGGACAACCACATTTGTATAGTAATATATATTATCAAATAAAAATATTTCTAATATTACAGTTTTATTTAAATTTAAATAATTTAGAACGTCCCAAATTCACTTTTTCGTCTAATTGGCTCAACTTTGTTCAGTGACATTTTCCTATTATTATTTTTGAATAACGAATTTTTTTAATGATAATAAAATGGAAAATTTTGTCAATAATAATTTATTTAAATTAAACAAAATATTATCAAACATCCCCCATTTCTTTGATACCAGTACAATATAAACAAGATAATTCAGTACTAAATTGGAATTAATTATAAGCGATAACCTTTTAAAATACTAGCTTATTGTTCATATTTTATCTAAATATTGGTCTTATAGGAACTTTCTATAATTAATTGAACATTGTTCTGATAAAAGATAATAATTATAAACAACTTAAAACTATTAATAGTATTATAAACCAATTTTTTTTTATTATAATTTTATTAAATATTATAATAAATAATCTTATCAGCTATTATTTTTGGATATTCGAGACAAAAGAAAAATTTGATGGATTATGAAGTGATCTACTATCATTAGCTTCCTATTGATAACAAAAAAAATTATTTAATTGTTAATTTTTGCTTTATTAATATGTAAAAAACAACTAGATGATAACAATAGTTTTGTTGTTGAGTGTTACTTTATAATTTACAATTAAATTGCGTCTGTTGATAGTAATATTATAATATAAGACACGTGTTGACCCTGTTTTTCACCTTGTTGTTTCTCTTATTTTCGATATAAAACTAAATAAGAAACTATATATTAAAATATCTTGAGGCATTAGTAAAAGTTGATTTCAAAATTATAAACGAATTAGAATTGAACAATAATTAATAGACTTGTTTTCATATGTGAATTTGAATAATAATATCAAATTGATAAGACATATGCTAAAAAATCCAAAATATCATTGACCCAAGTTGTTTTATTTTATTATCAATATTTTTAATAATAATAATAAAGCTCACCTTTCGATAATTCAACGCCTTCATCTGAATCCAAACTTTGAGAATCAATTTCCATTATTTCCAAATATATTTTGTTGATTATTTATAATAAAAAAGAAAATTACATCACTAACGTTGCATTAACATTGACGCACATTTAATGAATCTGAAGGGCAAACAAAAACACGTGTAATGAATATTCGATTAAACAATATTAAAATATTATGACCGAAAACTAACCTATATTTTTCGTTAAACAGTTGTTATCAATATCATATATTTTTACACACTAGACATTCAAGAAATTTATTGCTAAAATGTTTCTAAAAAATTATTATTCTACTTTAATATCAATAAACAAATATTTGCGTTGTGGAACACTTAAGAGATTACATCACGATATCTAACATAACCTATAAGTTATTTGTTTTGATTTATGGCAGAAAATTTCTATGATGATCCGTCTATAATGTGCACATAAACATAACAAACATACATACATACGACACGATAATCGGTATAGAAGAGGATAGTTATAGATATGACAAAGTATAAAATTACACTAAATTTGGTAAACTTGCGCCACACGTTCCGTTTACATCTCGAGTTTCATCTTATCAACTAACGTATTCAAAACAACTTTTTATTCATAACAAATAATATTTTTAATGAATCAAAATGTTTGTTATATTTTTTCAATCAAGATGGATAACCCGTTACCACAGTAGCATTAGGTGTATAAAAAGCTCTCCAAACAACGAATTTGATGGAGAAAAGTAGGTTTTATTATCCTGAAAATCTATTGACCGGAAATAATCTTTTTATGTTGTTTTTAGGATGTGAAAATTGATGACTAAATCGAAAAAAAACAGTTCTATAATAATTGAATGTTGAATGAACAGAATGTTGAAACAGGAATAAGCCTAAACTTCTTTAACAAGCCAAAAAATTCTCTTTTTACAAGTATAAATATTATGTTTTTTCAACATACTGTCTACTAATTTACTCGACAAACAATATTTTTTAATAACATAAAAAATCTTAATTTAACGGACCCTGTATAGTCCATATGTGTTCCTAAAACAGCATCTATAAATGAAACTCTCCAAAATATATTCCTACTAATTTTCCTGTAAAATTTCCTGCGACAAATTAGGGCTCGTAACATCGAGGATTCAATTTGAGCTTAAAGTCATTAGCTATATAAAGTTACGTTCTAATGAAAAAGTGAAATCAGATACAAATGTTAAACGAAGCGATAAGATAAATTTAATGATAATATTGATGGAAAAATGATTCTTCGTCCGCTGCATCGAAATGTCTTTGAATTATTACAATTTTACTTTATTGACAAATAGTAAAGTTTTCAGTAAATTTTATACTAATAGATAAAAATATTGTTATCGCACTTATCACCAAAATTTTGGTGTAAACATTGTAGAATGCTTGTTTATGAATAAAGAGATGTTTACACGTATAATTCTGATTTGTAAATTTTAAACATCCCGCTAAACATGGAAAGCGTCCTCCAATGAGAAAAAATCAGAGTTCCAAAATGGTAATTAAGTTGGCAACAATTAAGGAAAATGATTAATCCATCGTTAATGATATTAATTGTTATCTATAAATGTCTTAGGGGCGTTGGCAATAATTAACAGGTTGTTTTTCTGTATTTTTGTTGAAAAAATTCAATAATTTGTCCAAAAATCGACAAAATCTTGAATATATTGATGATTAATCATCAAAAGATATAATTTTAGTGACTTAAGTTCTAATCTTAATCAAATCTAACCTAAAAATTTGATTTAATATTGTAGAGTGCTTGTGGAGTTCTACTGGAATAAAAAAATACACTCGATATCACTTGTTAAGTGGACCAATATTTGGGATAATTTTATACAGGTTATTATTGAGCAATCGAATTATCAAAAATTATGGCTCAGAATTGGTCAGATTCCATAAAACAATCGCAAAAACACAAGGAAAAGAAACCAATGGGTATGTTATTCTTTGTATGATCAAAAATCAATTTTATAACTTTATAGAGATTGAAATTGACGATGATGATGATGAATGTGTCTCATCTATAAAAAAGTTAAAATTATCTGATGATCATGAAATGGAAATATCTGAAGAACAAGAAGCAAAATTACTTCAAGAAGAAGATGATGAACAAGGACAAGAACTGGAATTGTCACCAGAACAAGAGGCAAAATTACTCCAAGACGATGATGTTGGACAACATCAAATGCTAGATTTGTTCGAAGGTCAAAATGTAGAATCACTTCAAAAACAAGTTGCTGGACATTCTGGACAAGTACTAGATTTGTCCACGAAACAAAATAAAGAATTACCACTAAAACAAGATGCTAAACAAACAGAATTTTATTGGTCCGAGAAACAATATTCAGAATCATATCAAAAACAAGAAACTGATGAACAAACACTAAGCTTGTTTGGAGAACAAAAAGCAGAATCTTCTCAAAAACGAAGTGCTGAACAGCAGCAAGTACTAGATTTGTCCAAAAAACAAAGTGGAAGATCATATCAAGAACCTTATTTCTTCCAAAAATCAGTACTAGAGCTCATTGAAGAAGAACAAGAATTCCTAGATGAAGAAGAATCAGAATTAGAATTTTCCGAAGAAGAAGAAGAAGACTCCGATGAGCGAGAATTGGGTGGATTTGTAGAAATAGATGATGATGAGGATGTAGGAGAAGAGGAATTCGAAGAAGAAGAAGAAGTACAAGAAGAAGATTATGGTGACGATGAAGAAGAAGATGACGTGGAAGAAGAAGAAGATATGGAATTAGAATCATTCCAAACACAAGAACAGGCATTTTCTAAAAAAGAAGAAGGAATGGGAGCAGCAGTACCAGAGCCCGATGTAGATTTAACCGCAGAAGAAGAATTAGAGGTACTCAAAGAGCTAGAGCCTGAAATGGAATCAGAAAAAGAAGAGCAAGAAATGGAATTACTTCATGAAGTAAAACAAGGACCAGAATTTTCCCAAGGAGAAAGTTCAGGACTATATGGAGAACAAGAACAAAAACAAGAGTTACTACAAGATGAAGCAGCAGCTTTTCCACAAAATCCAATACAAGAATTACATCAAGAAAACATAGCTGAATATAATATAGCAACATTATGTAAAGTTGGACAGGAAACTGTTCGAGATATAGCTCATCGAACTTTTGCAATTCTCCAAAGATTACAAAACAAACAGGTCTGATGAATATTAATCACTTATTTTGAATAATAATCAATATTTTTTGATCAAATTTAGCCATCTTATGGTACATTTGAATCGGATGAAACAAAAAAAAGAGAAAGAGCAGAAATTCGAGATCAGATAAAAGTAGTTAGATTATTATTTCAACATTTGAAACTAATATATAACAGATGCAATGAATGTTGTGAAATACAAGGTTTGAATAATGTTAATCCGGAAGACTTAATACCATATAAAGATCAAGCTCTGCCAAATTTTGATGATCAAACAGATTCAGAAAGTTATCGTTTGGCATTGGAAGAACGCAAACTCTTACAAGAAACAATTGCATTGTTAAATTCACAAATACGTGAGATTATTGAACGTTACAGAAGAATTATATACAATTCTAATACTATCTTACATAGAAGTTCATAAATTTATAATTTTATACTTTTATAATTTTATTATATTAATCGTTTTTTGAGTTCTACAATAAAGTGTTCATTTTTATAACATTTAAAATTTTGGATTTTTATTACTGACGAATACGATGCCTTCATGGTAGTGTATGATCCCCTTTAACTACATGAGCTTTTACGAATCAACATAAGATGGCGTTTGAGTTGTCATTGTTGTAACTGCAGTCATGGCGGTTATCTTGAATTTATTCTATCGTTATTTATTTATTTATTTTAATCGCATTTGATAATTTGATAGTTATACAGTATTTTCCATAGATTATTGTTATTGTGATGATATTGTTTGTGGAAATTAATGATTCATTATTGAATAATGCAGTGTTTAAATTTATAAGTGTATTGCATTTTTGATTGGAGGTAGAGTTTTACCCAGCATGCATCATGAGTGGGAGTGATGTCTGGCTGATATTCTAAGCTGTCTTGATGTTCATGCATTAAAATACCGAAGAATTCTAGTAAAAAAAGTTCACAATAAATTTATAAATTATTAATAAATTAATCAATTAAAATATAGTGTTCTTGTATTCGATTGAGAAATGTGACATATTGTTCACAGAACTAGGATAAAAAAATTGTGTCGTTTTGCGTAGTGTGGGCCATTGGTGACGTATTCTCCATTGTACCTCTTTCTGTGCCTCGACCTTCTAGACTCCAGAAATTGCAAGAACGGTTTGTTTTTATTATCATTATCATAATTATATTGATTTCATATAATAATAGCTGAATTACCATCAAATTGTTAGTATGTATGTGAGTATTATTATTAAAAAAAATTGTGCATTTGCGGCTTTTAGGTCGCCACTTTACTACGAATCATGGAATGTAAACAGTCTAGCCCCGCCCCACCACATATTAGTGTCATTTGTAAATCAATTTCTAATATAAATTTTCAAAATTTCCAACTAATTTGATGTATTTTTTTTATGTGAGTCTTTCAAATTATTTCAAAATAATTTTGAAACATTGAGAAATTCTAACCTATAATTCTAATGCTTCACTCCTTTAAATGTCTCAACCATTTTAGAATTTGTCATCAGTGTATTCGGTAGTTGTTTATTCGAAAATCACATCGATTTATTTATTATTTTCCAGATTTTATTGCAATAAAAATACGTATTAATCAACTGTTCAAATTACTTTTATATTTATTTCAGTTTCAACGATAAAGTTTTCAAAATTTTGGACCAATAAACAAAAATATTGACGATTGACATTTGACCGATATTGTTAACCTGTTCATTTTTATTTGTAATTAATCACTCAATTAAATAATTAGATAAATAATTAATTTTGATATTTTTTAGATTATTGTGTAAAGTAGGTAGCAAATTTATTTCCAGTCTGTGACATTTCATATTGCAAATTCAGATTTTATTATTAATGCAAGTAAACTTTCTTATTGGATAAAGTGTTTATATTTTCAGACTCCAATAATTTATTTATTGTCCCAATAAAATCCACCTGTTTTAAATTTCATCAAATTTGAATTTTGTTTCAGGTAAATTACATTTCAATAGATTCCCACTGGATTATTTGATAATTTGTAATCGAAAAATAGTCTTTTTTTATTGAATATGAATCTATTGTTAGTTGATTATTCGAAATATATTTGTTTAATGATAATGAAAGGGTGGATGCACTTTAAAATGCTTTGTTATTTAGTGATATTTTTCGAATAGAATTCCACTTATTATTGTATTATTTAAATATATTATTATACATTTATAGTAAATAGTATAGTATTTATAAGAGATTTTATATATTTTTTAAAATTTTTTGCAGAACACCACCCTAATGGGTAAAAGAAGATTATTTTGTTGATATTACAGTCGCATTGAATGGATTGGAAATTTTGAATTACTAGTGAGGTATTATTAGAAATCTCCATTACTATTTATAATAATTGTTTTAATTAAAAACTTACTAACACGCAAATTATAATTTCTTCCATTATGAATTTCTTCTCTTTGCACTTTTATTTATTTCAAAAATCTTTTTGCGTATTTATTTGGAATAAATAAAATGGTTAATTAATCCTTTTATAATTTTGTTGCTTATGTCTAATATTTGTTTGCATGTATGTCACAGGATAATAATAAATAACACCTTTCATCATGTCTGGTAACCAACTTATGGATTCTTGTCTGTAAGTAGTCCTGTCATCTCGCTATGCTCATCAATTAAATAAATAGATAAAAGTTAAATAAATAAATAATCTAAAAATTCTGTAGTATTTCCAATTATCAGTTCTTTTGTTTCATATAATTTTTATTTAATAGAAATTCTTAAATTAAGATTACAAGAGATTCATTCAAATATTTAGAATCTTAATTTGAGAATTATGTTAGTGGAGGTTTGTAAAATGTGCATGCATGTTTTTTCTATTATATCTAAAATATGGAATTTGCTTATGCTATAATCTGATTGCTTTCACACGGACAGCTTGGTGAATCGACGTGTGGAGCAAAGACAAGAGCACAGCATCACACGTACTGAAATCACGCAAAGGTAGGGAATTGCTTCATTCACATTCAGCTTCTTAATTAAATCAATAAAATTCTTTTTAAAAAATAATGAATTTTCTTTTTTCTACTTTGTATGTTTGACATAATTTTTCTTTCGTTTCTTCTTCATTTTGTCTCTTTAAATATTCGAGAAGTATTCTCGTTAAAAAAAGCTAAATATTGTACAAAGTTGATAATTAAAAAAAAAAAAAAAACAAGCATTCATTTAAATGGAATGTATTGTATTCATTGTTTAACGCAAAAAAAAAGTTTTTCATTCATCAAATTCATTTTTTATTGTTTTCTAGGAGAGTATTGCAAGAGAAGGTCCCCGAAATGCAGCATTATAAGTAAGTGTGTGCTGCATGAGTATTTTACACTAAATTATTAATTGATAGATTATAATGCAATGAAATAATATACTGATTAATAAATTGTTTTTTTTATGTGCAGGGGTCCAGATGCAACTAGTTCTGTAAATGAAACAACGTATCATAGTCATAGCAATGGACATACAGAACATTCCCCAAATTCCAGTCATATGTCTGTACATAGTGATGAGCCATTAGTGCGTACCCATAAACAACAAACAACACAGCAAGTGACAACTGTGACAAAAGTTGTTCGTGAAGTGCAACAATTAGGAGATACACAAGGAGGAGAATATATACCAGTACCATTAGGATCATATCCTCATCCAACACACGGACGTTCACAATACGTTGATTATATGGAACAACCAACTCATCACATGTATTCACAATATCATCAACATCCACATTATCAAGATTATGAACATTATCCTAATCCATATGGATCATATATGGGATATCCAGCTGGTGCTGAACGACCACCAACACCACCTAGTCCTAGTGAACATAGTGGTGCACCATCACCTTTATTAATAAATTCACAACCTGGTGTATCATATTTAAGTTCAGGTTATGATGAATTACCTGAACATTTTAGAGTAACACCATCACCAGGTGGTCCAATAGGTTTAGATCCTTATCAAGATGATCCAACTGTAGTTTATGGATATGTATCACCATCACCATATGGTACAGCTCCTGTACATCAAGGACCTACTTATGATTCACGTCCATATGAAGATGGCCTTAATGGTCCAGTTGGTGGTCCAATGCGTATGTTTGAAGATGAAGAACTTCAAAAACATATGAGTAAAATGTCAATACATGGTCATAATATGACTTTGCCTCATAATAGAGGTCATACAGTGGCATCTCCTGGTAGTGTAGGAGGTGATGATGAATCCAGAGGTATGCGTTGGCGTGATCCTAATTTAACAGAAGTTATTGGTTTCTTAAATAATCCTAATAATGTTATAAAAGCAAATGCTGCGGCCTATTTACAACATTTATGTTATATGGATGACCCCAATAAACAAAAGACTAGAGCACTTGGTGGTATACCTCCTCTTGTTAAATTATTAAGTCATGAAAGTGTAGAAGTTTACAGAAATGCTTGTGGTGCATTGAGAAATTTATCATATGGAAGACAAAATGATGAAAATAAAAGAGCTATTAAAAATGCAGGTGGTATACCAGCTCTAATAAATTTGCTTAGACGATCTAATGAAGCTGAAATAAAAGAATTAGTAACTGGTGTTATATGGAATATGTCTTCTTGTGAAGATCTAAAACGTAACATTATTGATGATGGAGTAAATACAATTGTAACTTATATTATTATACCACATTCTGGTTGGGATCCACAAGGTAATCATGGTGAAACATGTTGGTCAACTGTATTCAGAAATGCATCAGGTGTATTAAGAAATGTTAGTTCAGCTGGTGAATATGCTAGAAGAAAATTGAGAGAATGTGATGGATTAGTTGATGCGTTATTATTTGTTGTACGTTGTGCCATAGATAAATCTAATATAGGCAATAAAATCGTGGAAAATTGTGTATGCATATTACGTAATTTGTCTTATCGTTGTCAAGAAGTTGAAGATCCTAATTACGATAAAAATCCTTTACCTACACAAAGTAGAGTGGCAGCAAATAGTTCTAAAGGTGAATAAAACAATGATATAATTTACTTTAATTCTACTTTCATGGGATATATTAATTAATATTTAAAAAATTTTATAAGTTTTGATATATTATTTGTTTTTTTTAAGGTGAAAATTTGGGTTGTTTTGGTGGCAGCAAAAAGAAGAAAGATTCCCAATCGACTGATGTTAAAGAAAATGTATCTGGTTCTACAAGTGGTACTAATAGTAATAGTATGGCAGCTAGAGGTGAACCAGTAAAAGGAATGGAACTTTTATGGCAACCGGAAGTTGTGCAATCATATTTAGCTCTTTTACAAAGTTGTTCGAATCCTGAAACATTGGAAGCAGCTGCTGGTGCTTTACAAAATTTGGCAGCTTGTTATTGGCAACCAAGTATAGAAATTCGTGCAGCTGTACGTAAAGAGAAAGGTTTACCAATTCTTGTTGAATTATTACGTATGGAAGTGGACAGGGTTGTATGTGCTGTAGCAACAGCATTAAGAAATTTAGCAATAGATCAACGTAATAAAGAATTGATAGGTAAATATGCAATGCGTGATCTCGTCCAAAAATTACCGTCTGGTAATCCACAACATGATCAAGGTACATCAGATGATACAATAGCTGCTGTTCTTGCAACATTAAATGAAGTTATTAAAAAGAATGCTGAATTTTCACGATCTCTATTGGAAGCTGGTGGTGTTGAAAGACTGATGACTATAACAAGACAAAGACAAAAATATACACCTAGAGTATTAAAATTTGCTGGACAAGTATTATTTACAATGTGGCAACATCAAGATTTACGAGATGTTTATAAAAAACATGGATGGAAAGAACAAGATTTTGTTACTAAAACAGTTGCTGCACGTAATGCTGGTCCAAATTCGCCTAATAATGCTAATAGTACATTAAATAGACCTATGGCATCTCAAAGTGGTACACGTTATGAAGATCGAACAATGAAGCGTTCAGCTCCAACAGCTCGAGGTGTAGCTCCTGTTTACCAAAGGGTTAGTGATATCGAATTTCAAATAACTAGAGAATATTAATTGAATTGAATAATATTTTTAATTTTTTTTATATTATAGAACGAAGATATACCGATGGCTGATATGGCTTACCCTGAAACTCAGCCCCCTATGGGGCGAGCGTATCCCCCTGGCCCCGGTCCAAACCCACCTCCAGTAAGTCACTAATAAACCTCAGCACAGACCCTACTACACGTTCGTGTCAATTTATCGCGTGTTTTATTTATTTAAAAATATGTATTGGTGAAGGTGGATCTGGACTGAGCATAGCATTAGGTTCTGCTCAATATGGCAATTCTCATTATATGTACATCTCTTTCATAGTATACTAACGAAATATGACGGCCTCATTGTCATTAACGACGTATTCTTAGACTGTTAATTATCTCGATGTTCATGTACAGTACACTTTACAGAATAATAAGATGGAAAAAAAAATATTAGATCATTTTGTAGTAGCATATTCTATTCCGTATTAAGTATGGAGCCCCTTGACTGTAAGAATTTTTACATTTTTACTGATTGGTCAGGAGCATAGTCTTCCTTGTACTTTCACTATCTACTAGCTGTGTCTGTATCTAATTCCTGTAGGATGACATGATTTATACCTAAACATTGATACGATACGAGCTGTGTTGTGGTGGGGTGGGCAGCGAGCGAAGGCCCTGGCAGCATTGTCGGCGCCAACTGGTGCCCAGGTAAGGCTCTGCGGCAGCTGCTCAGGGCCTTTGGTTGACTGCACTCATGCTGAGACGAGAGGCCCTGCCCAGCGCCGCGCCATCTGCCAAGCTGCTCCAGTCGATTAGACGCCGCCCAACACCAGCCCGCCTCAAGATTTGTAAAATTATTGTTATTATTACTATCATTATGCACTTTTTTTCTATATTATACTTAGATAATAATTCTTAATTATCAAAATTTTAGTTGATTTTATTAAATTTAGAGTATAACTAGATATTTATTTTCTGTCATGTAAATTGTATGTTCTTTATTTGATTAAAAATTAGACAGAATCTTGGCGGCGGGCTGATGCGGTTTCTTTATTATTTATCGGCTGAAGAGCTGATTCGCGCGCGGTTTTTTTATAATGATGTTCATCGTTTTACAGCCGGAGCCTCTATACGCTCAGGTGAATATGGAGAAGAAACGAAATCGCCAACCTAGTCTCGGCAATGCGAATCATCTAGATGAGCCGCAACTAACTAGCGTGCCCGCCGGAAAGGATTCCTGGGTCTAACGACACTTGTTATATATCAATGTTCTGTCGCATGTTCAGATATATAATGCACTGATTCATATTAAATATGTAATTATTTAGTTTGTGGTTTACTGTGATGAGCTTCAAGTGAAATTGCCTGTATATATACAATATTTTTTTTGCATTCATTCTCTTTTGTAAACAATTTTGTTTTTTCTTTATTATTTTTATATATTCTTGTTTTCTTTTACAGTGAGGTTTATTTTCAAAGAATATATTATATACTTAAATTATGATCATTTAGACAACAATGATAGAATATATATATTATAGAAATTGTTTTTATTCTATGACATTTTTTGCAATTCTTATGGTATAACTTGAATCATTTGTAAAGTGTCTCAAATATTTGAACCAATTCAAACATACCATAGTCAATTTTAATATTGTTTCTAATAAATTTATTATAATTTAATATTGATTTTATTTATTTAATCAATCCTTCATAAACTATTTTTAGTTTAATGATCTGCTTCATAACATCAGGTATCAATCAATGGAAATTTACTGTACAATAATCCTTATTCTATTCGATTAAAGCTGTTACGTGTCTGGAATTATTAACGATAATTAAATATAATTTGAGTCTTGATAACTACCCACACAATTCTATTTCAAAATACCATTAAATAATGAAATTTTTTTCAAATGACTGAATTATATTCTTTTGTTGTTGATAATTAAGTCATTTGAAACCGAAATTGAATGATCTATATATTTTTTTTAAGTTGAACAATAAGATAAGATGACCCGAATCTAATTATCTGGGAATTACGTAAGTTAATAAGGTGATGATGTTTCATGACTCATATGATTCATCATAATTTCGAGAAATTCAATCGGAGCAATTATTCATAGAAGCGTTATCTTTCTAAATTATATAGCTCAAAGGATCGCTATGCGGAAAAACTGTGGTAGCTTTTGTGCTCAAAAAAGTTCAGTTCTTTATTATTCTGCAATAATTCGAAATAAATATTTGATTACTTGAATTATTTGAGAAAGGGGTGTTATAGATTAATTATTTCTATAAATCACAAATATGAACAGAGTATTTTTGGGAAATAGGCAACTAAATATACATATTAAATGTGGGGTTAGCTTTTAGTGTTGTACGAACATAATTTGAAATTTGATTAATTTTTGTTATTCAAGTTACGCTAAATGATATAATTACGCTCTACTCGCTTTTTTAATTGTAATAATTATATTTTAATGTTTTTAATATGCTTTATATAAAGTTCAATTGATCAAGATACCAACAGAAGAAAGAAAATACCCTATAAGGTGAAGTTAGTGAGATTAGTGATAATAACAATGAAAGGTAGCTCGAATTTTGCAGTATTTCTTTGATAATTTCAAACAGATATTGATGCATCATGAGGCGGTCTGTATATTTATCATATATTTTGATGTTGATTTTGTGTTTATGAAAAAATATAATAAACCTTAAGAAACCTTTAATATTAATGAAGGTTTACATGTAATAATATTGTGATAATAATAATAGTAATAATATTAAGAGAATTATAATAATAATAATAATTAAAATTGAATGAAATAATTAATGAAAATAATGGCGAAAATTATTTATACATCATATGGATTTGCAATAATTTTTTTTGTATATTGGTGTGCCATGTGGCTTTTACATTTGATAGCAATTTTCTATGGGTAAATCATTGAAATTTTAATATTCATTTTGATATAAATCTAACCTATAATTTGTGTAATTCTAGTAAATACCGGCTCCATAAGAAAGTTAATAAACTTCCAACCGATGAACCATATCCAGGTGTTTCTATATTAAAACCATTAATGGGATGCGATGATAATTTGCCTTCCAATTTGGAAACGTTTTTTACAATGAATTATCCATTGGTAGAATTCTCATTGATAATATAACAAAATAATCGTATTCAATCATTATTATTTTCAGTATGAATTATTGTTTTGCATAGAAGATGAGAATGATGCAGCTATTGATGTTGTTAAATCATTGATGGAAAAATATCCAAAAGTATCTGTACAAATATTCACGGGCGGTTCAACAGTTGGTGTTAATCCAAAAATAAACAATATGAACAAAGCTTATGAATCGAGTATTTATGATTTAATTTTGATCTCTGATAGTGGCATAAAAAGTAAGTTATTTCAAAAATTTGTTGAAAATCGTTCACTTATCTTATCAATTCTATACAAACTTATATTGTTTGTTATCTAAGAGGTAATATATTTATTCAAACGATAGAAAGGGGAATGATTCAACTTATAACTTTAACTGAAA
>JAZBGZ010000004.1:250734-276966 GCA_037414795.1 Stenodera caucasica
TCCGTGGTAAAAAAGCCATAGTTTTGTGTTTATTTTTTATTATTCATAAAATTATAGACTAATTTCTGTTCTGTAATCTTGGAGGTCATTAATTTAGTTAAAATGTCGTGAACAAACACGATTCTCGCTATTATTTGTGACCAAAGATTAACAATTATCGTATAAAACATTTTTTATCAATAGTGATTTTCTAGAAGTTATTCACTATAATTGTTCGATAATTAACAAATATGTTGTTTATATTATTATAGTATCGATAATTGTTTTAGTGAAAGAAGATACGCTTTTGGATATGGTTAATCATATGCATTCAAAAGTTGGCCTAGTTCATCAAATGCCATTTACATGCGATCGACCAGGCTTCGCAGCCACTTTAGAAAAAGTATTTTATCGAAAAATTTTTAATTATTCGATGTTTAATTGAAAATTAAAATTTTAGATTTATTTTGGTACAGCACAATCTAGAATGTATTTAGCTGCTGATTTTTTCGGTGTAAATTGTCATACAGGCATGTCAACATTAATGCGTAAACCGATATTAGAAAAACAAGGTGGTTTAAAGGCATTTGGTCGTTATTTAGCTGAAGATTTTTTTATATCAAAACATTTTATTGATAATGGATGGAAAACTGCCATATGTAGTCAACCAGCATTACAAAATTCTGGTATATGTGATGTTGAAAATTTCCAAGCCCGTCTTACTAGGTAATAAAACAATAATATATTTAATAAAATATATTTAATATATTTTTTTAATTATTTCTTTATTAATAATATAAAATAAATAAAATATAATTATCTAGATGGGCGAAATTGCGTGTCGCCATGATACCTTTCGTTATTGTCTTCGAACCTCTTTCAGAATGTATGGTAATTGGTGCCTGTGCTGCCTGGTCTGCTAGTGTACTTTTCCAATGGGATTCAATTGTTTTTTATTTAATTCACATATTATTGTGGTTTATATGTGATTGGACTTTGCTTTGTGTTGTACAGGTAAAATTAATTAATTAATTATTATTTAAAATGATATTATTTTTGTTTTTAGAACGGCTCGTTGCCATTTAATAAATTTCATTTTATTATTAGTTGGCTTTTTAGAGAATATTCAGGACCTTATTTATTTCTTCATGCTATATTTGATCCGGCAATAAAGTGGCGTAATAGAGTGTTTAAATTAAATTGGGGCGGTGTCGCCCAAGAAATCAATCCAAGAATAAAATGTTAATAAATGGCTCAATTTATTATAATATTGAACCCACCTTTTCACAACAAATATATTTATTTATTTATTTTTCTATATAACCATTTACTTATATTTATAACAAATAATTACTGTATTTTCACACAAAAATGTTTAAGTATGTTGTACTTATTTTCTACTGTACATAAAAAAAAAATTGACCAAATTTTTTACCTTTGTGATAGTAATAAGGAAATTGTAGATTCTGTAATTTAATGTAATATTGCTTTATTAACAAAAAGACTAAATAAAATAGTGTATAAAGCAATACAATGTGATAAAAATTATACGTATAAATTCCATCATGTTCAATGTAATATGATTGTATAATATTGACATTTTCAAATATTCCAAAAATTTATTAATTGTTAAAATTGTTGCTTAGAAGAAAATCAACTAGATTTTTGAATATAAAACATTGCTGCTAATTTATATTGAAATGTATAATCTATCATTTCAAATAATATAAACTGATCAGTACTAAAAATTTAATCATGACAAATTTTGGTTGATTGAAATGATAGAATATACAAAAAATACTCTAGTCAAATTATTAGATTGAAAACAAAATACACCATCATTTATTTTATTTACAAATAGTTGTACTTATTTTGAATTCATTCAATTTGTGTTCGATTTGGCAGCAAAATTTCATTGATTCATCTTTAATATTATTAATTATAATTAAGCAAATTCAAAAGGTGGGTTCATACAAATTTCCAATGAATTTTAAATGGAATTTCTCTAATATATTATATTTTTCGTATGTTTGTATGTCTGTATGCATGTGTTCGTTCGTTTGTTTTGTTTGTATGTATGAATAATAACATTTGTGAATAATGCATCAAAAATCACAGTTTCTACATCTGTTATCCCATTTTTTGAATATACATATCATTAAATTATTGCGCTTTTGTATTAGAAAATTTCCTAATATTTGGCACTGTTATTTTTTAATATAATTTATTAATGAGGATATCAATTTTTTCGTACATCAACTACCTATCCTATATATGTAAAATTTAAGGAATTCGTGGAAATACCGAATTGATTCAACCTGTATTGAATTCCCCCCACCTGTAATAGTGACTTAAGCCCAATTAAGAGGCCTCTATGGGTATACACCAAATACAGGAATTTTATGGATACATTTGTGTTTATAACAATTTTTTCGTTAATAAAATTGTTATTTTCACATATATAAATCAATAGAAATAATTGAAGGGGAAATTTATGCTGTAATATTGTTATTTATTAATTAAGTTGAAGAATGCGGCTTAGCCAGGTAAATGTTTTCTACTTTCTACGCATGTTCAAAACACAGTTTTACTTTATTTGTCAGGTAAGATACTGAATTTTACCCACCTGTAGATAGCAAACAATTTAATTTCGTTGTTATTTTATGTGAAATGTATAGATAGTGATCGAAATTAATATAAATAAATAATTATATTGGTATAATTATTCGTCAAAAACAATTCGATTATTTTTGTATAATGTTCTGTATTTGATATTTTGGTTAATCTCAGGTGAGTTATATATAATAAATTTATTGTTATAACAATAATAAGGAATACCTTGCTGAAATATTTAACATAACTGAGTACTGTTAGTGTAGTCGTGGGACTATGGTCGCCACGATGGCTCTATTTTTCGCATATATTTTCCGAACATTTCCACAATTTTCTTTATTTCATCGTATTATTGGACTATTGATACAGTAATATTCGAGTCATTTCGCCAAATACACCAGGAAATTGACATGATAATTGGAATTAATTAGCAACCAATCAACGCCCTTGATTTCTCTTAATTTAGCCAACTGTTATTGTTATATAATTAATATTCATAATAAATATGCAATACGATATATATGGTATAAGTTGTTGCGGGATTTTTCGAATACCACACATTCCATTATTGTTGAAGGTGTGGCTTCAATACGATAAATCTCGAATTATTCGATTCAATTAAAATTTCACAAAAATTATGACAATTAATTATTATTACTTTAATCTAATGACAAACAATCGATATTATCTTATCAATTACTATTTATAAAGCTTGCGAAATAATCCATTATTGTTTTTTAGGTGTTTATTACTATAATATATTCCATATAATTAATTAATAATGGCGTATCGAAACGGTTATTCGGGGGATGATTTGGAACGTGAACGTGATGAACGTAATAATGATGGAAATGATAAACCAACATATTTAATGGAACATTTGGCTACATTTACTGTTACCAAAGAAACAGGTATTATTTATCCAGCTGATGGTATGCGTAGACTTTTACAATTAGAAAAAACAAATGGTATATGGTCGCAAAAGATGCAATTATGTTTGGATCGTTCATGGGTATTGATTATGGATTATGAGACTGGGGTAATAATTTTAATACAACAATAATTTCTATTATTCATTGTTATTATTTTATTATAGAGCGTTATGGAAAGATTCCCAGCTAATTCCATACAAGAACCAACAGCTTTCACCAGCCATGATCCTATGGAAATGTACAATAACATATTGGTTTTCATTGTGACGAATTCTAATCAATCACATCCACCTGAAATGCACATTTTCCAGGTAAATGACACAACAATCTTTTTAAAGTACCGCTATCAGTTTATCATTTGAGCTAAATCAATTTCATACTCAAAACCTGTTGCATATCGCTGATTTTTCCATAAATTCTCGATAACTTTCTTCATTTTGTATTCCGCCTCTTCGAGTTAGAGCTTCAGTAACGAATCGTTTGTGACTTCAAATCAAATTTATAAGAGACTTTTTTCTGGTGTTCACCTTTATTCTATATTATAGTATAGTGAATCAAATTCGACTTGGAGCAATTATTTGAAATTATTTCAATTTTCAGTGTCAAAGCATATCGGCGCAGGATTTAGTCGAAGATTTGAAACAATTACGTATGGGCAAAACATTAACCAGAAATCATAAAAGTAGTATACCGCCACCAATACATAAACCACCACAAAATATGATAAATTCAACACGTGATCAACGTGATCATCGTGATTATCACGGTTCAGATTCGGAATTAACAGCAAATAATGATGATTCAAGTTCAACAACAAGTGAAAAATACGAACGTGATGTGACAATATTGAATCATTGTTTTGATGATATTGAAAAATTTATAGCACGTTTACAACATGCTGCTGCTGCTGCTAGAGAATTGGAACGTCGTCGACGTAGTAGAAAAAATAAAAAACGTGATATGGGCGATGGTATGTTGACAATGCGTACAAAACCACCACCGGAGAAGGAGTTTATCGATATATTTCAAAAATTTAAATTATCATTTAATTTATTGGCTAAATTGAAAGCACATATACATGATCCAAATGCACCGGAATTGGTACACTTTTTATTTACACCATTAGCATTGATTGTTGAAGCATCACATGATACATATTTCGATTTACATTTACCGCATAAAGTTGTATCGCCGTTATTGACAAGAGAAGCTGTCAATTTGTTGATGAATTGCGTTACTAGTAAGGAGACTGAATTGTGGCATTCGCTAGGAAACGCCTGGCTCATACCTAGGTAATTATTAACAATAATATTAATATAATTGTTGTGATTATTATCGATTGTAGAGATCAATGGAAGGGGCATGTACCATCTTATCATCCGATATTTATGGATGGCTGGTCACCTGATTATCCAGTCGTTGATGGTTTAGAAACAAATCCAGATACAAAACATTATAATGAAGGTCAATATAATAGTGATTATAATGATTATGATACATCAAATCAACAAGATAACTTATTCATATTTGATAATAAAACAAACGATAATCACCATCATCATCATCATCAAAAAACTGATACCGAACGTGATTTACCAACAAATATAATTGATAGTACAAGAAGTGATATATCAGTTGATTCAATTGAACGTAATGGTGGTAATGATGAACGTAATTTCGGACGTAGTCAAGAAAATTTCTTGGATGATTTACAAGCTAGAGGTGCTAATATCGTACAAGTTACATATCCACGTACAGCTAATAATGATAAAGAATTGACAGTGGTTCGGGGCGAATTTTTAGAGGTACATTTAATAATAGTTGTAAATTTATTTATTATGTGTGAATTTTTAGATTTTAGACGATAGCAGGAAATGGTGGAAAGCTAGAAATAGTCGAGGTCAAGTTGCTCATGTACCCCATACAATTGTCACCCCTTATCACTCAACCGGAAATGATATTTTCAACAATCCTCTATATACGACACATAACTATAACCGAAATTCACAAAGAGCTGTAAGTTAATTTCGAATTATTATTGTACAATTAGTGAATGTGGTATAATTGCAGGAATCACCAATGGAGAGATTCAGTGGGGGGCACAGTCCTAATATACAAAATGAACATGTTAGTTCACCATCTACAACGTCTGCTGATTGGGTTAGAAAAGAACGTCTGGGTAAGAAGGGTGAATTTCGTTATTTTTAAGCTTAATTATATGTACACGTTTCATCACCATTTTGTGCTTTTATGTTGTTTTATTATTATCGTATATTGTTAGGCATTGGCGACAATATTTTCAAGACTTAATGTACCAATATTTTCATAATTATCAAATAATACATTTACATATCTTGTCATGTTTATATCTTTTATAATGTTCAATTATATTATCTTTTACATAAATAATTGTAAATATTATACTAACTTTTAACATATTATCGAAATAAATTTTTCTACTGTAATGTGTGGCTTTTTGTTGCTTCATATTTCAAGCTTTGATTGTGCTGTAATTGAATCAAATCAGTAGTCGTTTTTTTTATGCTCGTTTTAGTGTTCAATACGTGAAAGTTTTGTCGATAATTGAATAAATTCTAAAGGGGTTGAATAATAGCAGATAGAGTTATTTTTAAAATTGTTCAGTCGTTTATGGATTATATAGGAGGAGGTTTTACCTATTATTTAATCTATCGATTGCATACAAAATTAAATTAACCGGTATCTAGAATTTCTATTCTATAATCAGAACATATTTGAAATGATTGTTATTGAATTAATATGATTTTTGTCGAGTATACTGCCATTTTCGGTTGTAAATTTGAATAATTTATTGTTGTCAATCGGGACGGCTATCGTCCTTTCGCTCTATTTCACTCCAACATTATCGATTATAAATCCTGTAATATTCGTCCTACATATTTTACCTTTTACCTTAGAACTCTTCCTCGGTTCTTGAACTATAATGGAATATTTTGATGAAAATCAATTTTTCTACATCAAATAATAATACTCAAATTCAGAAATAGATATAACAACTGTTACTGCACCATCACCACCACCGCCACCACCCTTACCAACAACACCAACACCAACATTAAAACGTTCAAATTCAATCAAATCAACAACAACAACAATAGTCGGTGATCGTATGCAAGATGAATTAAATATTGTATTGACAATGGTTAGAGATCAAAAACGTAAACCACATATTGAGATACGTCAAACACCGGAAGTTTATATCAATCAAAAATCGAGCCCCGATGAGGTTCAATGCTGGTTAAGGGCTAAAGATTTCGATGTTGATATACGGGCGAAATTCAAACGTTTAGCCGGCCATCATATGTTCGCATTTACCAGAAATCAATTAGAGAAAATTTGCAGTTTTAAAGATCCCAAAGAGGGGGCCCGATTGTATTCGCAATTGAACATACAAAAAAGCGTCAGTGGGGTAGGTGCCAAATCGAATTATCGTTAAAATAACTAATTTATGATTAATTCCAGTTTCAAACTGTTCGAACCTCCGAATTGAAAGCGATACTTGCTAGAGCTAGAGAAAAAATTGAAGCTGTTGATTAATATTATTATTATTTTTTATTTCTATCATATTAATCTAACTCTTGACGCCAGTTATCTATGAAACTCTCTATATTATAGAGATAATAATTATTTAGGTAGATTATTCAAATATGCGGTAGTTGACATTATTTGATTATATTTTGTGTTTTATTATTATTGGTAAGTCGATTTAATTGTGATTGATTCAAAAATATTGTTGAATAATCGACTTTATTCTGTAAGTTGATTAATAAATAATAATTAATTTCATTTGTTGTTATTATGTCGATTGTTGTTTTATTGATCAATCATTTGTTATAAAAATTTAGTAGGGGAGCATCAGACATTTTCGCTTACAGCGTGACTAAAGAATATCAGTGAAAGTAGAATATAACGTTAATAATCCACGTAGTACTTATTTACTTGATCAATACTATTAATAAAGAGTTTTGTTATATAGTTTCTTGGAATTTATCAATCGAGTGATGTCACGTTAGGAAAAAATAAAATTGCGGCAGAGGATGAAAAAAAATGAAGTATTATCGAATTATTGCTCATAATGACGTTATTGGCTCGAAAATAACAATGACCTTTCTAATATTCTGAATAATAGTAATAAGGTCAAAAAATTACTATAATAAAAATTTCGAAAAAGCGCCCGAAATTAATTAGGATATTCCATCAATTATATTATCCTTAAAATAACTCGATTTGTTTTTTTTATTTCAACACGTCATTGGATTAATTTTATGACTTTTTATAGAGGTTTTTAACAAAAATGACGACAATACCTAATCAAATTATGACTTATTTCATACGAAATTATAGCGCTAATTCCTCGGTTATCTCGTAATTATGGTTATTTTTAAAAATATGTATAATTATATTTATTTTAGTATAATTTCATTGAGTATACAGACGGTGAAATTTGTGCCGTCTTTAACACCAGTTCGGTATTATTCTCAATATTGATCTATTCGAAAAGAATATTATTTTCGGTGAGTGTTTTCAAAAAATATTGATGATAAAAGAATATAGAATTGGTAAGTTCAGGTCGTCGTGGATATGGAATCGATAACATAGCTTCTGCTTCTGGCAAACATCGACGCGACTATTATTTCCAATTTTTATTCAAATCGAATATTAATAATTAAATATTTTAAAACAAAAATATATATCGATATACAATAATAGTGATGAGAAATTTTTGATGAATACTTGAAACATTGACGTCGATAATTCCACTTAATATTTTAATTGGTTGAGCATTAGATTTTTCTAATTATTTTCGAGACATTCCCCTAATTTAAATATTCAGTTGAAAAACATAGACAATAGATCGATAAACCTTGATTATTGTCATTATATTCCGAATTTGATCGGATTCCATGTAATAATGGAATTCAATTAACGAAAATTTATCAGAAATATTATTCGTTACTGTTACACGAATTGATAATTTTTTACCTGTCCGGTATATTCGTCGAATTTCGAACGTAATATTAATGGATTTTATGATTTCAACCACTTATTATTATATATTGTTTCATAAATTGGTACGCTATTGTGCGTATACAGGTCGATTTTCAATACGTATTGTTATTATACTGATATGGCTAAATTTGGATCCGGATATAACGAGATTATTTCGTTGATAAGCAGGAAATGTGTTGTCAGTCGATAGATGATGAATGAGAAATGAGCTTTTGGTCCATAAATGATTATTATTATTATTAAAGGATAGACAAATAATGGAATAAAGACCCTTCGGTGATAATCAGTTAATTAGTTATTTGAAATTTCCAATTAATATTTTTTATGAAATATTAATGGAATTATTGGATAATTTCGATGTTAAATGTTCGAAATTAATGGTTATTTTCCAATTATAATTCTAATATAGACGGATTACTCAATAAAAATAACAATGTTGTTCGATAAACTAAGGTTTTTGGGTCAGCACGTATAAGAATCTGCGCTAATGCTTTTACCATTTATAGATAATAATTTATGTTGTCTTTTCCCTTTTATTTCTATAGAATTTATGAATGTTGTATGGGAAAAGTGGTCGAAATTAATGTAAAATGCGATGTCCGGTATTATTTTGGAACGGATAAACCACACCCTTTGTGCCATCCTGTTAGTAATAGAAGGTTTATCGTTGTTGAACAGGATCGGATCTCGATTTTTCGATGCTCCGGGCGCAAAACACAAACAAATAAAAAAAAAAAACCACCATCAATCCTTAGAATTTCGTGTTTTCGTCATTTGCTTGGACGATATTCGATCGAATCGGATTATTGGCGTACCGAACTATACGACGCCCTGGGCAAATGCCCTATATACGGGCCTGTTGATGGATGATGTTGGTAATGTTGGTGCATAATTGGGATGTTCAGAAAGTTGGATTGTCGTGCGAAGGTCAGTAAAAAACGGATGAAGGTCGTGCTGGGAATAGGGGGCGTCCAGGAAGCAATGTCTGTTGGATAGTGGCACATCCTGTGTTGTAGTACGGCGCACCCGGAGCGGCGTCAGTCGGTAGATCGGCGCCGTGGCTAGAGCTTTGGTGCGCTTAGAGTATCGGGGTTTGCTGTTTTTTTTTTTCGTTTTTGGGGTCAGTAGTAGGCCGGCCGATACAAAAATAAGAAAAATAGAAAAAAAAAAAAACAGACTAGGATTCCAAACAATTTGAATAAATATCAAGTGAATGAAGTTTGATTGTTGATTTATCTATAAATAAAAATGATGATGAATATATTGTATAGCATTTGACGCGATGCTGGACGGTATTGACGCCGCGACGTATAGAGGGCGTCGATATGGCGTACATAGTGCGCCTGTACTTTAGGCGCGGTAAATTAGGTACAGTGTTGCCATCATTGAACAGATCAAATAGTAATGGGCAGCGCCCCTAACGGCAATTAAAGTTAGTTGTCATTTATGAGTTTGGACTGTTCATGTCTACCGCGGCTCGGTGTGGTACGACCGTGTTGAGTTTGTTGAGTTTGTGTTGTGCTCGGCTATATTGCTGATCTTCTGTTAAGGCGACAAATGTTTACTTGACCGCCACTACGGAATATCTAGACGGATCGGACTGTGACAAGGCTCGGGGCGACCGCTACCGCAGCCGGGACATATTGGACCAAGGCATCAAGTAAGTTGTTAATATTAACATGAAAAGAGGGAGCTCGAGATCCACGTCGCACCCTTACAACTTGAAAATAGGTCAATTGGGGTGAAAACCTGAAAACAGGTCGAATAGGGTGGGGGGTGATTTCAATTCTATAGTACACCATATACATATACATATATATATATATAGTTTTGATCAATTGTCATAGATTAATACAAATGTTTTCATATATTCGCGCCTTGTTGTTGTGATTATCTTTACAGCGGGGGCGATAACGACGACGACAACGACTACATCGACGACAATATCCTTCCGTCGACTCACTATGACGTCATATACAACTGTCCAGTAGACGCCAGTGCAAACTAGTATGGGTATTTGAGGTGCTGACCTTTTGACATCGACCAACAGTACTGTTATGTTGTCGACGACGGCTAAATTTTCCCGCTGCTGCTCCTCCTGCTGCCGTCGTCGTCGTCGTCGCTACCGCTGAAATTTTGTGTTAGGGTACCAGTGTATAGTGTCTCACACTTGTCTATACCTAATATAAATCTATAATATATATCTATATATACATATAATATCTATCTATCTTTGTTTTTTAATCTACGATTTTCAACATCTCCACCACCGCACACTTCATATTGTGAGTAGAGCGAAATCGATTGCCAACGCTGACTGAATGTCGGTAGTGTGAGTTTATACCAGTCTGTATGACGTCATTTATCCATGAGATTCCTAACTAGCATGCATTATAAATAACCTCAATAATTTTCGTAATATTGAAAGCCTTAAAACTGGCGGCCAACGTCCAAGATATAACCCTCCCAATCACATGACGATATTCTAACGAAAATAATTCATTATCATTATTAAAATTTGTTCATGAACTATTCATTATTCAATTCAACTAGAATATCAAGTAGTTGTGGAACATAAGTACAAGAGCTACAATAAGTCAATAATAATAATAATAATAATAAAATGGAACATTGCGAAAAATCTAGCTTCTTTCACTGAATAACAATTTTATAGATAATGACATCATCATCAATTGTTTTATTATTATAGAAATTTGGAAAGGCCACCATCATATCAATTAGTCATACGAATTCAATAATAATGATGTGAAACTATAATCTTTTATACATTAATACATAATTCACAATCGGGCTCTTCCTGTGACGGAATCATAATTGTACCGGAATTACGGTTTTATAATAAAAATAGTAATAATGTCGACGAGCGGACTGTCGTAGTTTGAACGTCTAATAGCATGTCTTTTTTTATGATTTGTTAGTGTTATTGGAATTGCGTAGAGGCGCCGCGACGACGAACGTCGCTGCTCCTCTCCAATCCAGTTGCTGCTGTACATCCTAGCTGAATCCCAGCTATATACAAAATTAACTAAAGCCCAATCACACTACGTCATAGAAACTATATATGTATTAGTAGTCTATATTATATTATTTATATAAAACTATATATACATATTATTTATATGTATAATTGTGTGAGTGAGTCTGTGAACCAGGTCGAATTTCTTTGGGGGGCACCACGCGCGTACAAAAAAATCTTGTTATCACAGGTAAAAAAAAAAAACAAAAAAAAATTTAATAAAAATTATACAATAATCTATTATTATAACGGAACAAAAAACAAAAAAAAAATAATAATTCCGAAAAAATCTGTTCAATTTAATTTCGATTGATCGGTTATTATTGAATGAGGTGTTTTGTTGATGTTGTGCCGCCACCACTACCAGCGCTGCCACCAACTGCCGACATTACCGTCTTCAAAGATTAGCGTGTGTTGCGTGTCTGGACTTTTCATATAACCACACGTACAGTTGCGACCTAGAAAACTGCCTACGCGTCCATTTAACTATTTGCAATACTTTTCAAATGTGCCCTTTATTTATTAATTAGTCTTTTTGTTTTCTTTCTTTCTTTATTATTTTTTTTTTTTAATCGTTCAATCAATTGTGATTAAACATCATTTAAGGTTATCGCACGATATAAAATTAATTATAAAATTGATTAATTCCATTTATTTGTTGAGTGAATGCGTGCGATTATTTTCAAATATCGCGGTCTAATCTGTGGATGTTTTCATTTGTTTCCTATTTGTCATTTATTTGAGGTTAGATTCGCTGTTCGAATAGTTGTTAAATAACCGGATATACTCTGTGTCATAATTGACATTTTATCCAATTGTATATTTGAATATGATAAAACATGAATGAAACAATCTAATTTGAATTAAATATTTATAATCAAATTTCAATTTTCTCAATAAATATTTATTAAAATTGTTTTTAAATGAGTTTCTGATATGATAATGCATCATAGAAATGTCATGTCGGCCTACTCGCTCTAAACTTGTCAGTGACTAAACGTACAACTTTAAAGTTGAGTTAACATAGATAAATTTTTCGTATTTTATATTTTATATCGTTATATTGTTTTATTCGAATAGGTGTTAGTTGTTATTTTAGTGTATAATAATTGGGTGTTGGTCAATTCGTTGTTGCAATCGTGGTAATTTTATTTTTGAATTAATTAAACCATCTAATTAGGAGCAATTTTGTGGTATAGTAATTGAAATGAAGTTCAATTGATGATTGTTTTCCCGGTGCGGTCTTTTTTCCACAATCTTAAATCATAAAAGTGAGTGACAAATTCTGAACAACATATTTTCTATTAAACGAGGTTATGTTACGTTATTGTTACAGGTTATAGTTGAATTTCGGCCTCAATAATACACTGATATATGGTCAATTAATTATAATTAATATCTATTTATTTCTTTAAACGAATTTTTTCTGTATAATAATAATATGGATTGTTGTTATTCAATTTTTATATGAAACGGATCCATCAAAACGTTTGTCGATTAACTAGTAGATAAATTGAAATTTGCTTGTTTATTATGTCCTTACATTAATAAATATTGTTTTTTTTTAAGCATATATTGTATCTATATCTATATTTGTAATATCGGATGATTTATTAATAGATCTAGCTGTGAGAAATGGCTACGATAGACGGCCGTCCCGCGCAATATGGAATTACCCTGAAACAGTTACGCGACCTCATGGAACATCGAGGTCGCGAAGGTGTAAATAAAGTTGCAGATTTAGGAGGAGTACAAGAAATATGCAAAAAATTATATACGTCGCCCAGTGAAGGTAAATAAAAACTGTTAAAAAAATAATAAATAATGATAGTTTAGTTTTATGTTGTAGAGGGTTGATTGTGTTTGATAAAGACACACCCCTTATATCAAGGTGTGTCGATATTATAGACATAAATTCACAAGTCTCAAGAATTATACAAGCACTTAGCTTAATCAAGCTAGACATACAAAAAATATCGAGCCTATTCAAATAATTATTGATGAAATTTATTTTTAAAAAAATAAAAACAGTCAACGTATTGTATTTATCAATATAAACGATACATTTAGTAAACGTTGGGTCATAAAAACACGGCCTGTGAAATGTTGATAGTATATTTTTACAATTTTATCAACATTTCGTATTTGTATCATTAATTACTTGAACAATAATTAATTTTTATTTTAATTCACTCGAGATACTGTGGTTTAATATCAGATTGTTTACTGATAAATATTCATATATCTCTTGTATTTTTTTGCATTTTCAAGTTTAATTAACAGTTGATTTTTATTGGTATTATAAATAAATTGTTGATAAGATAGTATCTAAGTCGACATTGTCTTTGTTTAATGAGATTATTTATTTGGATATTTATTGTTTAGGTCTTAGCGGGTCGCAAGTGGACTTAGAACATAGAAGAGAAACATTCGGATCAAACTCAATTCCTCCTAAACCTCCAAAAACATTTCTTCAATTAGTATGGGAAGCTTTACAAGATATTACCCTTATTATTCTGGAAGTAGCAGCAATTGTATCTTTAGGTCTTTCTTTCTATCAACCACCACAAGATGATATCAGTACGCTATAATTTAAAATTTTGAATAATATAAAATAGTTTTGACGTTTATTTTTAGCTTTTGACGATGATGAAACTACTCATGGTTGGATTGAGGGTTTAGCTATTTTAATATCTGTTATTGTAGTAGTTTTAGTAACAGCATTTAATGATTATACAAAAGAAAGACAATTTAGAGGTTTACAAAGTCGTATTGAAGGAGAACATAGATTTGCTGTGATTCGTCAAGGGGAAGTTAAACAAGTATCTGTTAGCGATATAGTTGTAGGTGACATTTGCCAGATAAAATATGGTGATCTTTTACCAGCCGATGGAATACTTATTCAATCTAATGATTTAAAGGTGATTCAAATTAATCCAGGAATTTTTTTTATTTGTTATATATTTAAATTGAATTATAATAAAAATTCAGGTGGATGAATCTTCATTGACGGGTGAATCAGATCATGTTAAAAAAGGTGAACATTTTGATCCAATGGTATTATCTGGTACACATGTTATGGAAGGTTCTGGAAAAATATTAGTTACTGCTGTTGGTGTTAATTCACAAGCAGGTATCATCTTTACACTATTAGGTGCTGCTGTTGATGAACAAGAAGCTGAAATAAAGAAAATGAAAAAAGGTATGTTTAATCAATTATATTTTAGCATGTTATTTGTCAATAAGATATTGTTTGATTTTCGTATATTATATATATATCCCTTGTATTTACACCATATTTTAAAATTTTATTATTATTTTTAATAAATTTATTGACATTTTTTTGTTATTATAAAATTATAGGTAGGTATAAACAAATGAAAATGTCAATAAATATAAGCAACCAATTGATATATGTCGATATTTAATGTTATTAGTGCACAACCACCTAAGTAAATGTTGTTCATTAATCATTTCCAATTTTATAATGTACTGCTGATGAATACAATCTACCTTAACTGACCTTCTTTACATAGATTTTTCTTGGCTAATAGCCACCCCTTTAACAGTGTAAACATGCCATTGATTTTTGACGAAATTATTTGATTTATAGATAAATTTTATTCAATTCGAAACAATAAATCGACGAAAAATCCATTATTATTATTGAAATTTCAACAAGATTATTCGTAGATTTATTTGAAATGTTTAAAATTATAAATTTGATATAGAGTAAAATTTTGGATCAATATTGGCTGTTTATGCTGATTATTTAAATATATATTTTACCCATGTCAGGACTTTGGGAGTGTTTTGAGATTGCTAATGTTCTCCTTTTGCATGTGTTTTTGTACAGAAGCTAAAAAGCAGCGGAAGAAGAAAAGTTTATCAGGTGACTAAATTTTTATTATTATTATTATATTTTGCTTAAAATAAATCAATTAAAATATGATTTTTATTTAATCAAATTAAAATCAATATAATGGATTTGTCTTAAAACAATTGATAACTAGAGTTTTTTTTTGTTAAAAACACTTAAAAACGAAGAAATAATTAATGATAACGAGCATGTAATATAATTGATGTCAAATTTTTTTTTTGAAATTTTATTATATTAAATAAATTTGGATAATAATCATCTAATCCTATAGGAGGTGATGAAGATAATGTAACTGGTAATAGTCACATGAATTCACCAGCTCCATTACCAAATAAACATATGGATACTGGTGATAAAGAAGAAGCTAAAGAAAATCATGTAGCTAGTGCACCATCATCAGCTGATAGTCATAAAAAAGAAAAATCTGTATTACAAGCAAAATTAACTAAATTGGCAATACAAATTGGTTATGCTGGTTCAACAATAGCCGTATTAACTGTTGTTATATTAATAATACAATTTTGCGTTCATACATTTGTAATACAAAAACAAGAATGGAAAAGTTCATATGCTAATAATTTAGTACGACATTTGATTATTGGTGTTACTGTATTGGTTGTGGCTGTACCAGAAGGTTTACCACTAGCTGTAACACTTTCGTTAGCTTACAGTGTCAAGGTATAAAAATTATTTACTTTATATTCTATATTTCATCTATTATACGATTTAAGTGAAGATTAGTCACTTGAATTGTATAAATAATCTAGTTTGTTTCTATCTAGAAAACTTCTAATTTTCTAATTTTATTATTATTGATTAATTGAAATTAATTTATTTTTATTATTGAATAGAAAATGATGAAAGATAACAATTTAGTGAGACATTTGGATGCTTGTGAAACAATGGGTAATGCAACAGCAATTTGTTCAGATAAAACAGGAACATTAACAACAAATCGTATGACTGTTGTACAATCTTATATTTGTGAACAATTATGTAAATCAATGCCGAAATTTTCCGATATTCCAGCTCATGTTGGAAATTTATTATTACAAGGCATATCTGTAAATTGTGCTTATACATCACGAATAATGGTATATAATTATGTTTTTTATTTAACCAAATTTATTAATAAAAATATTTATATTATTTTATAAAGCCACCAGATGAACCAAGTGAATTACCAAAACAAGTAGGTAATAAAACTGAATGTGCACTATTAGGTTTTATTTTGGGATTACAAAAAAATTATCAAACTATTCGTGATGATTATCCTGAAGAAACTTTTACTCGTGTTTTTACATTCAATTCAGTAAGAAAATCAATGAGTACTGTTATACCTAGACCAGGTGGTGGCTATAGATTGTTCACAAAAGGTGCTTCAGAAATAATTTTAAACAAGTACGTTATAAATATTTTTTTATTATTATATAATATTTAATTAAATAATTGTGTATTTTTTTAGGTGTGCCTTCATATACGGTCATGATGGCCGTTTAGAAAAGTTCACCAGAGATATGCAAGAACGTTTATTAAAACAAGTTATTGAACCAATGGCATGTGATGGTTTACGTACAATATGTATAGCTTATCGAGAATTTGTACCAGGCAAAGCTGAAATAAATCAAGTACATGTAGAAAATGAACCAAATTGGGATGATGAAGATAATATTGTTAATAATTTAACATGTTTATGTGTTGTTGGTATTGAAGATCCTGTACGTCCTGAAGTACCAGATGCTATCAGAAAATGTCAAAAAGCTGGAATAACAGTTCGTATGGTAACTGGTGATAATGTAAATACAGCTAGATCTATTGCTACTAAATGTGGTATTGTTAAACCAAATGAAGACGTATTTATTATAGAGGGTAAAGAATTTAATAGACGCATCCGTGATAGTACAGGAGAAGTAAATAATAATTATTTATATTTATAAATATTATAAACATAATATTATTAGGTTCAACAACATTTACTCGATAAAGTATGGCCTAAATTACGCGTATTAGCACGTTCATCTCCTACCGATAAGTACACATTAGTTAAAGGCATTATTGACAGTAAAGTTAGTGAAAATCGTGAAGTTGTTGCTGTTACCGGTGATGGTACCAACGACGGTCCTGCTTNNNNAAGAAGCATCAGATATTATTTTAACTGATGATAATTTTAGCAGTATCGTTAAAGCTGTTATGTGGGGTAGAAATGTGTACGATAGTATAGCAAAATTTTTGCAGTTTCAGCTTACTGTTAATGTTGTTGCTGTTATTGTAGCGTTTATTGGTGCCTGTGCAGTTCAAGATAGTCCTTTAAAAGTAAACAATTGAATAATAATAGTTAACATTTATTAAATTTTTAAAAAAACCAAACAAATTATAGGCTGTACAAATGTTATGGGTTAATTTGATTATGGACACATTAGCTTCTCTTGCTCTAGCTACAGAATTACCAACAAGTGATTTACTTTTACGAAAGCCTTATGGCAGAACAAAACCGTTAATTTCAAGAACTATGATGAAAAATATTCTTGGACAAGCAGTTTACCAATTAACTGTAATATTTGCACTTCTTTTCGTAGGTAAGTTGTATTAATTGTATTAATAAGTGATATATTTGTGTAAAATGGTTCTATAAATTTTAGGAGATAAAATGTTGGATATCGAATCAGGTCGTGGTACAGAATTTGGTGCTGGACCAACCCAACATTTCACAGTTATATTTAATTCATTTGTTATGATGACATTATTTAATGAATTTAATGCAAGAAAAATTCACGGACAACGTAATGTATTCGAAGGAATATTTACAAATCCCATATTTTATACAATATGGATTGGTACATGTTTATCTCAAGTAATTGAAATTAACATAATTAATATTAATTATAAAATCAATTATTAATGTTTTTAATTATGTTTATTAACAGATATTGATTATTCAATATGGTAAAATGGCATTTTCTACAAAAAGTCTCACTTTAGAACAGTGGCTATGGTGTCTGTTCTTCGGTTTAGGGACATTATTATGGGGCCAGCTAGTCACCACAGTTCCTACCCGTAAAATTCCAAAAATTTTATCGTAAGTAATTTCTAAAATCGAAAAAAAATTAAATTTCAACTAAATAAATATAATTCTATTAATTATATTAACTATAGTTGGGGTCGTGGCCATCCAGAGGAATATACAGAAGCAATTAATATTGGTGAGGAGAAATTCGATGTGGATTCAGATAAGAAACCTAGAGCTGGTCAAATATTATGGATACGAGGTCTAACTAGGTTACAAACGCAGGTAAGTAAGAGTATTGTGTACATTGCGAAATATTTGCGATGTTTATCATAAAATATTTAGCACAAGTGGGTAGAAAACTGTGTTGGTTTTTCTTGCCAAAAAAGAATTTTACATTTATTTATTTAAGAAAAATAACACTAACTATCCCACAAGTTGCTAGGCATTATTGTAAATGAGTGATTGATGAACAGAGCTCAGTCATTTAGGATTTAAATAGGTAGATCTTAAGTCAGACCACATCAGATGAGGCTTCCTTTCCCTCCCATCCTTATCACCAGTTCATATCTATGTTTTTTTTTTGTTTTTTTTTTTTTGAGTCAATTGATAAAGCATGGTGCATTGACATCTGACA
Source organism: Stenodera caucasica (assembly GCA_037414795.1). Lineage (NCBI taxonomy): Eukaryota > Metazoa > Arthropoda > Insecta > Coleoptera > Meloidae > Stenodera > Stenodera caucasica. The sequence continues at coordinate 269,866 of JAZBGZ010000004.1, forward strand.
ATGTGTGTGCAAATTGAATTAATGATGTGAGAGGGTTGTACTACTGTTCAACCTTAACTTTTAAATTTTCCAACATTGTTATTTTAAACTATTTTATAATCAAAATATTTAGTCTGCATATTTGAATGGTTATTATTTTATAAATTGTTGACAATAATGAAATACAATGTTGATAATTTTGAAGTTTTGGAGTAAATCCGCCCACATCGTGATTTTGCTGCTTTGATTGTCAGTGTTCCTTGTAGTATAGTTAAAATATGTATTTAAAAGAATATATAATTATACATATATCAACCTGTTAATTAAGATTTATTAAAAAAGTGTCTTGCAAATGGGTTTAAATCAAATTTTAATTAATTTGTGTAGTTGACAATAATGAAAAAATGGCAAGACTATTGATTGGTCAGCAGTGGATATACACCCGTCCTCATCGAATAATGAAATTTTAGTTTATAATTAATTTAAATTAGTAGAGAGAAAAGTTGGTGATATTTTAAAACAAAAAATAGCATTTGCTTGAAATCTTTTTTGTTCAATCTTTTCATATATATTTATATATATATTTTTTATTGAACTAACACTTATCTTGAACTTTGAAAAATAGTTTAATACTTATTGTATTATTTCCCTTTATTATACCATCCTGGCATGCTTTTTTAAATAATTATCAAGCTAAATTCAATACACAGCGGAGCATAAGCATCACGTAGTTTAGTAATTTGATTTATTTTTTAAATATCGCGAAACACTTAGTTAATTAGAGAATTATATAGCGTATATAGTTATTTAGTAAATTAGTAATTTAGATATATGCATGTATGAAACGTCCACGTTCGTCCGTTTTGTCCGAGCCCGAGCCCTCGAATCGGCTGTGTTGTCCATATATTTATTATAAACAAGGTTGCACTATTATTTTACCCTCTCGTTCTCCATTATCGTCCACGGATTTATTATTTTTATCTTCACTAATTCCTCCGGTATTATCACTTGCTAGTTATCACATATTCCCTTTTCTACTATTATTCATTATAACTATTATCTATATCTTTTATGTGATTGTTGCAAGCGATTTGCTTTCTAGTTGAAATTTTGAGCCCTCTTATATTGTTTATTTACGCGATTATTTCAATTCTAAAATAAAACACAACGTAACAGATTAATATATTTAGATCAACAGAGAGTACCTATTCGATGGGTATTTTAACATGAATTTATTTATTAGCCGGCGGAACCCATGAGAGAAACAGAGGTATAGGAAATCTGGGTGTTTCAAGCAAATCCTGTCGCATTACAAACAAGTACGTAGCTTGTAGTAGGCCTATTTAGCTGATGCAATGACTGCGATGCATTCTGCTATAATTGCACTGTGGTGTTAGTTGTCTATTAAATTTAGAAGAAAAAAAAAAAAACTACCCAAATCCTATGGATGTTGTTTCTTTCTCCTGTAGAATACAGATCTGTATCCAGAAAAAATTTCATACTCAAAACGAAACATAGCGTTTGTTTTCTATCCATAAATTTCGCGACAACACAGCCACCAAATTACAACAATCCCACTAAATTTTGGAAATTAATTAAGAATCTATGCGAACGTGGAACGCAACTTCAATATTATCCGAAATCGATTCATAAAATGACGTGTGAGTACTCGAAAATTTCTTAAATAAATTCGAATCGATTTTGATAAATTTTTCTAGGATAACAAAAATTTTCCAATTCACATTATTATTATTATTTTTGGTAACAACACAATACAAATATAAATCTAAATGCGATTTTAGTGATCCTAGATTGAGAATGCAGTTAATGTTAAATGTGAATTTTTGAATCGATGTTTTTATTTTTTGATTTTTTATAAAACAATGTACAAGATTGTATTCGTTTGCACGGGCTGTATTTGTAATCGAACAATATCGTCGCATAATTTGATTGTTTTATGTGATTATCCGATCAAATAAAATATAATCGGAATTATTTGAAAAATTGATGATGATAATCGATTATCGCTTAATGCTCGCTTAAAGCTTGGTTTGAAAGTTTGCGTGCGTCAATCGTTTTGTTAATTAAAAATAATAAATAAATCAATTTATTGACGTAAATATTCGCGTTATTCAATATTTATTGGTGTCTATTCATTTATCTTCTAATTATATATTGTTTTTTTCTATTTTATCACTGCTTATTTCAATATCTATTCTTTTTAACTGTTTATATTCATTTCTATTGTGTCGTTCTTAATTAATTATCTTCCGATCTTTTATATTCTCAGTCTATCTTCTCTCTTATTTTTCTTTGTATAAAACTAATGTTTCTTCGATTAAATTATCACCAGCGATGTAAAACAGGTGATCAATTATTTTTATATTGATTTCAATTTTGAAGCCACCAATCATGTTGTGTTTTTTTCATGAAACATAATTTAATTTGTTTGATTATTTATTTAGTTAGAATTTTTATTGTTTGAAATATTGAGGTCCTTTTTGAGTAAATTTGATAGTTTTATGGGAAAGAGACAATCATGATGGATTGAATATCGATTAATGGTTTAGTTCAAGTTAATGGAATTATGATTTATTCAGAATAATTTCAAGGTTTATTGGTGTTTCTATTGACTTGTCTGGGCCATATTTTAATATTGAGAATATATCGTATATTCTGCATAAACATTCCGTGGATGAAGGACGAGCGTGTCCGCTGTCGGGTTTATTATTATTATTTTTGTTGAATTTTTATTTAAATTATTTTGAGAGATTTGTTTTGTTAAAAAACGAGCGTGAGCGTGAGCATGGTGTGTGTGTGCATGCTAATCCCAGCCTTATGAATACCCTGCTACCCTGTGTTTGCAGCTGCGAGTAATCAGAGCTTTCAAGTCCACCCTGGAGGATCTGGAGGAACGTCGTTCAGTACATAGTTTACACAGCTTACACAGTATGCGCAGCTCGCGAAGCCACACCGGCCCTTGGCCACCTCGTCCCCTATCAGACATCACATACATTGATGAGGATCCAACTATCAACAAATTATCACCGCAAACATTGAAGAATGATCGCGACGATCACCGTCTACTATCACCAAATACCTTAAGATTACCATCAAATAATCCAAATATCGCGTACCTAACCCCATCCTCCGCGTTTGTCAATAATACGGAGTTACCAAAGCCTGTGCATGAAACACGCATCTAGTGCCGGTCCTGGCCGCAGAGTCGCGGTGTGCATCGCATGCTTCATGTTCAATATAGCTTGACGCTATAGCAGCATTTGCTCGCCGCCACTGCTCTGCCCTTTATTATTATCCGCTATCACCATTTCGCCAATATCCAAATATTCTAATTTCATCACAACCAATAACAACCAATTACCACTAAATCGATGTCTATTATTTTATTATTATTATTATTATTATTGTTATTATTATTATTATTATTATTAATTGTTATTATTTTCTTCACTTTTTTTAACCTCCCTTACCAGTATTCCTCTGATTTTCAAGCGCCTCTCCCTCTATTGATAGCTTAGCACTAAGTAGATTTTTAACTTTTTTCTTACTTGATCAAATCTTGAGTATTTTGTATTAAAAATTTTTTTTTTCTTTTTGTATATATATATATATATAAAATTTCATCGTTCACTGTAGACTTATTAGCTTGTATGTATAGCATCTTAGAGATAGCCTTAGATCTCTCAGGTTAGTGGTAATGGAAACAGAAATTTTCTTAAATTTTGTTAATCGCATGCACACAACTGCGAGTCATCTGTATTGTGTGACGACCGTCAACGACACGATTTGAATTTGTAATCAATTTCAATCTATATTCAAAAAAAACAAACAACAATATGCTACAGTAAATGAAAATAGAGAGAAAGATAGGTTGAGAGCCAGGAAAAATTTACATGACGATATAATTTACAAGTTTTATAATTATTGTTTTTTTTTTTTTTTTTTTTATACATACTATATATACATTACATACTTATATTTTTATTCGTAAATGTGCATTTTTCATTGTCATGATTATTATTATTATGATTATTGATACTAAATAATTTTTTTGTTAATTTAATGAATTTAATTATTTAATAGGTCAACAGGCCACATTACTTAAAACTGCTACGATATTACTTATAAAATAATTGTTAAATTTTCTGTATTAATATTATTGTTCCACCTGATAATGTTAATAATTTAACCTTAATACCACCTAAATATTCATTTACATAACGTCGAATTTAATAACATATTTTCTTATATATTCGTATTAGTATATAAATATAACATGATATTAGCAATATTTTTCTATGCTCTGTTCTTGATATTCGGCACTGGGCCACATGTAGATACACGTTTCGAGCAATCGTGTGTCTGTTGATTGTAACACTCTTATTTACAGCACAGCGAGCTTGCGGAAGCATTCAAATTGAAATTATGATCTATGAACTTCCGCATGCTCGTCATTGATAACGGCGAAGGACACCTATGAACATCATCAAATCATCTGATAACAGATCATTGAATTAATAATAATTATAATCATAATTGTAAGTATAATATAATGTTATTAATTTTAATCATGGAAAATTGTCATTGATGATGTCCTTCGCCGTCATCCATATTCTTCTCAGGTTACTTAGTAGTATCTGATCTATCTTGTTCTATGCACTTATCTATTGTATGTGTCTGTCACTGTCTATCGAACCACTCTTAACGTTGCCCTTTACTCTTGAAGGTGATAGGTGGTGAATTGCAAGAACGTTTGATTCCGGTTCCGTACAGCAAGAGCTCCACTGACCAAGCTGTAAGCCGCTTTCCTACATCTTTCTGTCCGCTATGTATTCGTATGCCGCTGTTCGCTCTTGTTCGTTTGTGTTTTTGCTAAGCTTTCACTGCTTCCCAATTGTTTTAGAGGCACTGGCTTTCATTATTATTAAACATATACATATATCTGGATAGAAGTTCCATGTTTGCCTCTTGAACGTAGTATTTGTTGACAGTTGAATAATTATATAAATTAAAAAAAGTAAATAAATCATCAAAAATATTCCAAATTGAAAGCGTTGCGCTCGGCAACAATAGTGAAGCAGTGAAATTTTTTACAAATAATGATAATAATAATAATATTTAATAGTTAATTGATTTTATTTTATTATTTTTGGTTTTGTAGTTTATTTTCTATAATTAACATAAATTTTTGGTTTGTTGCTCGATTTTAAATTGAATTATTTCTGGTTTTTTGCATGATGCACGCTTGATTTTTATTATTATTATTTCCATTTTGATTATTTTATATAAAAATATTTTTATTATTAATTATTATTTTACACGTAGTTCACAGATGCATAAGATCGCTCAAAACGACTGCTCAGCCGATTTTTGAGTTTATTATTTGTTCTGTTTACATTATTATTATTATTATAATATATAAGTCGAATTTTTTAATCCAATTTTTGAGCAGGTGTTAGTAGCAAGCACCAAACAATTTTTGGCCAAGTACCGCATACGTAATCAAGTTTTTTTTGTTTTTGTTTATTATTATAATTTTTTTTATTTTATTGCTAAAACAGTTAAGATTTAAATAGTAATTTTGAAATAATTGAAAAAAAATCGAAAAAATGAGTAATTAATTGTCGTTTTGTACGACGCATCATAGACTAGACCGACCGCGTATGGTGCGATCGTCTTGATTTTTGTGGCCTGTGATAAACGTGTTTCTAATTTAGCCCAATAATCACTATTGATTTTAATTAACATCAGTGCAATAGTGCTGTCATTTATAAAAGAAGATAACGATATTATTTGATATTAAAATCCAGGATCGCCGAGTTATCATTCGTCCGCTAGTTCTATGATGCCTGACGCTTTTCATTATTTAGGTTTTTCAATAATAATCGGCCTCTTTACGTAAATAACAATACCACATATTTTAATGATTTTGTTGAATTATTTGTAGAGGCTTCCATTTATTTATAAAGTTTAAATAATTGAAAGAAAAACATTTGAAAACGAAAGTTGTTTTACTCAATCAAATTCAAATTGTTATCAATAATTGTATATTATCAATTGAAAAGTGTACTTAGAATTGTTTTGTTTTAACATACTAACAGTTGCTGTTTTCGATGGAATTTTTTTTTTTCAATAAAATTAATAAACGTTTTTAAAAAGTTTTTATTTTGAAATATTGCTAGGTTGTGTTTAATTCGCCTTTAATTTTATGTGTTTATTATTTTAATTATTATTTAATTTATTTTTCAAATAATTATCAAAGTTTGTGTGTTTACTAATACCCACGTATATACATACATACAGGTGGGGCAAAATCACGTAAGCAAAGTAACCAATATCTGGTAAAGACTGTATGTATTTGACTATTGTTATTCGTGTGTGTATATATATATATTTTTTTATTTTTTAATTATTATTTTTAAGTGGTGCTCAAACAATTTTTTGAACTGTGTTGATTTGTGAAAATTTTGCAAGTTCAATGTTTTACAATCCAAAACACTCAATATGACAAGATTCGATTGCTTGCTATATTTGAAAAAAATTAATTAATAATAAAACAAACTGTCGAATTAATTTACTGTTATTATCGTCGATTTATTGTTATCATTAGAGATGATCGATATTATAAACGTTAATCGATATTAAATTGTCAGTTGATGTTTGGTATTAACGTTTGTATTACGTATGATTACTCTTTTGTTTTGATGATGATAATAACATTGATGACTGTTTGTTTATATCATTACTCAATGTTGGGTAAATTCAGACTTTGGCTTATAGTCTGCAATAACAATAAATACTTGATAAAATATACATGATACTCAGTAAATGTAAAAGCTTAGACCTGCCTAAGGAGTGTCCCGTTTATGGCATGTAAGATGGCTCCACACAAATACATTTCGCTCAGGCAGTCTTATAAATCTGAACTGCCTTTAATCACGTGTATGTATGCCGCCACAGCTATTTGTGGCATGTAAATATAATTATTGCATGTTTGTCTATTTAAACGTTCTTCTGGCCAACGAGTCGGTTCTCGATGATGTTTAAAAAACATATTTAACAATAACGATGATGATGATGGTGATTATGATGATAATGATG